>JACXGJ010001641.1:9851-79351 GCA_016801105.1 Esox niger
AACACACAAAGACAAAGGGAGCAGAGGGAACATATATACTGAGGGGAATGACTAAATGATGATCAGGTGCGCTAAACGAGACAACAGGTGCAATGAGTTGATGAGATGGGGCGATGGTGTCAGAAGGTTGGTGACGTCGAACGCCGAAGCCCGCCTCCTGCAGGGGGAGGATGGTCAGTAGATGGCGTATTCGTCACATTTGAATTTTTATTTGTCCATTCTTTGTAACTCTGTAACAATGTCTTCTATATATTAGAATTCATTTATGAAAAAAACATTCAAGTAAAAAGAAAATGAATAACACCAATAAGGAAAATAAACAAACAGTTTATTGGCACTGCCACTTGAGCAGTGGCAGGCTATAATATAGAAAGAACAGCTTCATCGCCTTGGCACTTGATTGTTCAAAAGATATTCTAGAATTATATCAGATCATTATACGCATGCTCAAACAAGCAATCTAAGAGAAGTATTTGAAGTATTGCACAATGTTTTAACCTAACGTTAGTAGTTGCAAATCATTGAGACAATTAATTAATCTGTTTACATATTAAAATGTTTAAAGAGTATAAACCGTGCAGGGCTCTAGATGCTTGAACTCAGGTCAGCTGGTGGAGCCCAGATTCCAAACTAAACATGGCGAAGCTGCATTTAACAGTTATGCTGCACACAACTGGTATAAAATACCCGAATAAAATATACTTTTTATATTACTCTTTATTGTAAAGCACACTGAATTGCTTCTATGTATGACTTGTGCTATATAAATAAACGTACTTGCTTGCAATTGATGAGAATTGTGTGCTTTCTTCAACCGATCACTTTTGCAATTGAAGCAACAACTTAACATGGATGTCATATTGTGTTAGTCAACTTGACAAAACAAGATGACACATCTACAATGTGTTGTCATGCACCTATGCTTTTATCAACATTAGGAACGTTGCCAAATATGTCTTACAGTTATAGTTTAAAAGGCAAATCACAAAATAAATTGGTAAAATTCCCAAATTTTATTTTTGACCTTGGCCTCAGCTACACTGTTTCCTTCTTGCCACAATATGTCACTTTAGCTCACTGGAAAGCCCTCTGTGTTTCTTTAATGTTTAACCTCTGAGAAATACCGTAGAAACGGTTTGTATACTAGGGATAAACATGACGTTACTTGCCTTTACATTTTGCTTTCTGAATAACATGTCAGTAGTGTAAACCAAACAAATTCTTACTTTATTGCCTAATAGTGATTTTTTAAACATTTGTAGTATGTAAAACATCAAAACTCACATTGTAAATTTAAATAAGTTCCAAAGCGATCTAATGATAATATTTTCCTACCTTTTGAACAAAGGGTCCTGCGCACCTTGCTCATTGTTTTCTGTCTGTTATTCATAATAATTCTGGATTATCATTCATGTTTAATGTATTTTCTTTAATTAAAGGATATCAAAAAGAATGAACATTCTGTCAATGCTTTGAACTACAATGGCAAATTTTACCACAATATTGTTTGCTTTTTATCACAATATGTAACTTTAATCACACTCAAACAACTTTTTTTCTCCAAATGATGATAAAGTAACGCATGGATATGTTTTGGGAATAAATCAACCCTCTGAAAAAAAAAATATTGCATACTGGGGAATGACCTAATGTTGTTTGACCATAAAATTGTCTTTCCTGATTTGAGTATGGTAAAATTCAAAGAACTGTAAATCCACTGACAACGTGTCTGAATTTCAAACCATGGATGAATTAGTAGTAATGCCTGTTTATTGATGCCTCTGTGTCTACTGACAGTTCAGAAAGCCGTACACTAAATAATAAGACCTATGTACATTTGCACCTGAGAAATTGCATTTGTCATAAACACATTCAGTTGTAGGTAATGTGATGGAAATTTCATCGATAGACACTCAAAGGAGTAAGACAGAGGCAAAATTCTCTTGGCACAATTAGCAGTTTATTTGCAAATAGAGAGACGCGGCAAATGCTTACAGAATAATCATTCGAGGAGCCTCTAAAGTAAATTACATGAACAGCTCGTATTTATTATAGTTAAAAGGGGTGTGGTAAGATGCCACCCATCAATCTTAGGTCACACAGGTGGGAGGGTTGTCCCCCCACCTTATCCTTCCGGCCATAATGTTCACTGTTGTGTTTACCTAAAGGGACAACTGCCCCTACCTTCCCCCACAAACACATTCCTAAGGAACAAAGGACAGATAGCCTTAATGGTTTAGCCAGTTGAGCAGATGGTCAGAGAACCTAATGATTCTCTGAAATAATACAGATGCATGTCACAACCAAAGACCAGAGTTACATACCATGTACTAGTTAAGCAAACATGTCTCCAAAATACATTAGTTAAGAAATTGCCACAACAGTAATCATATGCTTTTTAAATATATCCCATTCCCAAAAACGTTGTGACAATGTGTAAACGAAAGAAAAACAGAATGCAAATCTTTTAAACCTTATGTACAACATTAAATAGTTACATATAAAATGTTGAAACTGAAAAATGTTCATGTATCTATAAAGATTTATTTTCAATTCCAAAAGAGTTTTGACAGGTGCAACAAACAACAAGAATAGCGTGTAATGCTATAAGAAACCTGGTGCAAAATCTTACAACATATTAGGTTACTTGGAAACAGGACAGTAACATGATTGGGTGTAAAAAGAGCCTCCCAGAGAGGATGAGTCTTACAGAAGTAAAGATGGGAAGGGGTTCACCACCCTGTGAAAGACTGCGCAGGCAAATAGTGTAACATTTAGAATAACATTTCTCAAAGTAAAATTGCAATGAAGTTCTTGGCTTGCATCCATATATGGTATATAGTATCATTAAAAGATTCAGAGAATCCAGCGGAAAAAAAAGTGAAATAATTTTTGGGAATCATGGATGCTGTGTCCTCCAGGTTAAAGAGGAGAGGGACCATCTGGCTTGTTATCAGTGCACAATTCAAAAGCCAGATTCTGTGATGTCATCGAGATACATTAGTGCTCATGGCATGGGTGACTTGAACATCTGTTAAGGCACCACTAATGCCTAACAATATACAGATTTTGAAATAACATATGCTGCCATCCAGATGACATCTTTTTCAGGGTAGGCGTTGCTTATTTCAGCAAGAAAATGCCAAACCAAATTCTGCACGTATTACAACAGAATGGGTCCGTAGTAAATGTGTCCACGTGCTAATCTTTCCTGACTCCAGTCCAGACTTGTCACCCATTGAAAATATTTGGGGCATTATGAAATGCAAAATATGACAAACAAGACCCCGATTTATTGAGCAGCTGAAATCCTATATCAAGCAAGAATGGGAAAACATTTCAAAATTGGTCTCCTCAGTTTCCAAACACTTACAGAGTATTGTAAAAAGAGGTGATGCAACACAATGGTAAACATGTGTGAAGATAAAATAGCGACTTACGTTTTTAATAGTTATAAATTAGGCTGCAAACATGGTAACAAGAAACCAGGCAAGCCTAGTTCAGCCAGGCCACCATCGAAAGTGTTGCCCGGTCAAGAATCAAACACGAGTCCCTCACGTGGATGGCTGTATCATTAACCACTACACCACTGAGCTCTAGATTTGACAGGTGTCATCAGCACAGCCTCTTGAGTCTACCCTAAACAAATCCTCTTTTGCCACTGGCCGTTTCAACGGCTAATTGGCCATTCATGAATGTTATTAATACAGTTAAACTGACAAACGTTTCTTACTAAGTTTACCTCCACCACAAATAGTGTCTATGAACTGTATGGCGTTTGCCTCTTTACGTTTTAACAGCGTATTAGCCAGTAATAGGCTTTACCAGTATCTACTAACATACTGGAATAGTCAAGAATTAGGCAATCGCTAGCTTGTCTGCCAAAGCAATTTCATTTTCATGGCATAACAACATACCTTTTTTTCTTTCATTCATGAATGAAATACAACAACTATCAATAAAGATGGCAATAATAATTTTGTTCTTCAAATGAAAGGAGAAATTGTGGAATCTACCAGAAATAGTCAATGCTGTATAACCGTAAAGTTTTATTGCGGCCCACAAATACAATGAATAAATATTGTTGCTTTCAATAGATTCAAACTAAGGTCTTCCACGTGAGGGGCACTGTCTTTAATTGTTAAAATGACCCAAACATTTTCAGGATGGGCAACCCACCCTGACCAAACTACACAACTTTGTATTAATAGCCTGGCCCATCTGACATGTCTACCACGGGTGTTCAACATGCAGTAAACATGCATCTATGTGCACAATAGATAGTTTGTTGTAAGTTGAGCTGGAGACGTAAACAAGTGTACCTCTCTGCTTGTCTGAAATGAGCTAGATAAATACACCACGTTCCTTGGCTCTGTCATATCCTCTGTCGTGTGTATTTTACAATCACTGATATGTAGATGACACTCAGCTTTTCTTCTCCATTCCTGGCTTCCTACACCCAGATTTCAACATGCATCTCTGTGTGCCTTGCTGACATCTCAACCTTCTAGAAAACACACATTAAAAAAAATCTTTAATGAGCTCTAAACCTAACTGCTATCAACTGGACCCTATTCCAGCTAACCTTGTTTCAGATAAATTACTATTGGCCAACATGGAACCTCACATTCCTCTTGAAAATATTAGAAAAAGCTGTTTACCAGCAACACATTGCTTCCCTGAAGACAAAAAATAATTTAAAAAAAATGCTCCAGTCCTATTTTAGACCCCGTGTGTTGTCTGCCTCTTGGTAATGTCAACATATACATTTTTACAGCAATGCCGATGACACACTTGTACATTATGGTGAAACATAGAAAAGCCCCCAAATTGCCTACAATGGAAGCTTGTGTTTCACACAAAATAAAAGGGATTACAAAACATGTTTTACTTATGACAAAATTGAAATGCTCATTTTAGAACAAAGAGATAGGAAGTCAGATCTCACAATGAACCTCCATGGTTGTACGGTCGTTTCCCACCAAAGTGCATGAGACTGTACCCTCAGTGTTACCCTCAGCCCTGATCTCTGAGTTCATAAACATATGCAATATATTTAAAGAGAGGCTACTTTCCATAAACATTTTTCTACAGAAGATAAGCTCGACAAAAAATAATGCAGAAAAGAGTCACACCTTCAGCTGCAACAGCACCCTCTCCTGGCTCACCTGCGCTACAGCAGTCCACATCACCGGCTTACTGAGCAACCGCCGTCTTCCATTGAAATCTTGAACGCACCTACGCCATTGATTTCCCCTTATGCAAACCATCAGTCTATCAGGCGGAGCTTCGGTATTTCACTGACTTTCATTTAAACTTTGTTGTGTATTGTGTTTGTGCGAGCTATCTGTTTCACTGCTATATCTGTACTGTTATGCTGATAAGATCAATACATTTCTATTAATGCTAAATACATTACTAGAATGTTAACTATTATTAAAAAGAAATCACATTACTCCAGTATTTGTTTCTCTACTAGGGTTACCACCTTCCATGCAAAAAAATTATTGACGGGGCCACCACAGGCCGAGAAGAGGGGCACCAGTAGTAGTAAATCATAGCCTAAAACATAGTTTCAAGAAAGCATTTAGATTTGTACTTAAAGTTTGAGGTGCTTTATTAACAAGGAACATTGAAAATAAGCTAAACGAATTGAACGATTTATTAAACTTACAATCTAATATTTTCCTCAACCCTCATCCAAAGACATAAATTAGAAAGTCAAAAGGTATTTTTTGTTTTTGTGGACCAGTAACAGCAGTAAACAGTCAACAGCTTTCTCTCTTCCTCAGTGTTTTTCCAAGTGTACTTATCACACTGCAGCGCTCACTAACTGTTTAGCTGTTTAGAGTAGCTTTTAAAACGCTGCAGTTAACAACCGTGACAGTAGCCTTTGCACCTGCACAGACAGTATTTGGCACAGAAAAGAGACGCAGGTGCAGGACTCATCCTACAATAAATTTACTGGCCTTACAATTTCCTGTTTTGGTTCATTATTGTGAATGGGACGTTTTAAGACCTAAACAATTTTTTTTACCTCCATACATTTCTATTAGAAAATGGTGGTGGGCTAGCTCAAAGTGCATATTGATGATCAAAATGTACCATTGCTTTCCAAAGTTATTACATTTTGAACTTGAGGATTTACCGACCACTAGAAAAGTTAGCTACTATTCATAGTTTATAATCATGTGGTTGCTCTGACAGCATTGCGGGCAAAGCATTGCTAAAACATGGTGGCTAACACTAGAAATTCTATGGAGCCACTGCACATACAGCCCATGAGGGATTAGATCAACTCACAAAACATGAAAAACAAAGGTATTTTCATAGTTGTGGTGGCAGGACACAGGCGCAGAGATGAGATAGTGGAAATCCATTGTTTTAATGTGGAAAAACAAAACCAAGGCAGCAACCAATCACATGTTGCACCAGTAGCACAGATACAAAACTAATGATCCACACTGGGTGTGGACAAATATTGAACATAAATAGGTTCCACAAATGGAGGCAACGGGGAGACACCTGCCTCCAATTGGGGAGACCAAAATGGCATTAGGCTATCCGGTCCTGACTATGGCCACAGCCCAGCGCAGAGATGGCTCTCCTGTCCCGGCCGCAGCACCGCCCTCTCCTGTCCCGGCCGCTCCGACACCCTGGCCCATCCCAGCCGCTCCACCGCCCTGGCCCGTACCAGCCGCTCCGACACCCTGGCCCGTACCAGCCGCTCCGACACCCTGGCCCGTACCAGCCGCTCCGACACCCTGGCCCGTACCAGCCGCTCCGACACCCTGGCCCGTACCAGCCGCTCCAACACCCTGGCCCATCCCAGCCGCTCCACCGCCCTGGCCCGTCTCCACTCAAAAACAGCATTGTGACAATATCAGAGTTCCTTGTCCAGGACACCAGCTAGGGACAGTTTTAGGCACACAGATTAAAACTAGTCCTGGGCTAAATTTTCAAGCTCAGTGGAGATCGCCATTCAGCTTTACCTTTCAGGCCAAGACTAGGCTTAATCAGTGTCTGTGAAGCCAGCCTCGATATGTATCAGTTATATTATCATTAGAGACACTTTTCAAGCATGTATTAGGGTGGACTGGACATTGGGCAATTTAGGCAAATGCCAAAGGGCATGGGAAGTTATTCAGGAGGGATTTTGCACCAAATTTTAAATAGTTATCTGTCTGAATCTATCAGTTTACACATATGGGGAAATGCCAAGGCCTATTTCTTGTTACAATCTGTCTCATAACCAACTTTTCAATTCTATTCCTACATTCTCCTCAGCAAATATATTTTACTGAACAAAATCTACTTAAACAAGCCATATTTAGGTTTCAATCTTTAATAATCATGCAACAAAGAAACCAAATTGACAGTGGGCATGGTTTATTAGCAATTCCAGGATTTCTCATAATATGATACAACAATACCCAATTGTCAAAGCTACTTAAGCAAATGTATACATTAGATTCTCCAATTTTCAATAATATCTTATTGAATCATAATTAATCTTAATTAATCTCATACCATTAGAAAACATATCAAAATAATAATTAAGAGCAGAAAAATAAGAACTGATCAAAGAAAAATTCCCTAGGAATGTAATTATATAGTATAAAGAAACACAGTACGAATGTTCAAATAGAAACTGAGATAAGAAAGCTCATGTACACATTGCCTTTTTGTATTGTTTTTCAAATTCCCAAACTGATATTTAATACCAACACTCCATTTGTTCTCTGTATATGCATAAGTGTGATGGGTCTTTTGCGAATTATCTTTTGCAATCTTCTGTCTTTTCCAGAACTTTGACAAAATACAGCAAGTAGATACATTGTTGTTTTGCAATATGCCGTTCAAGTGCAGCTCCACAATTTGGACAGTGGAAAAGCAATATTGCTATCAAAAACACACAGGGAACTATGACAGAATGGGATGTCATGCAGTCCCGCCAGCAAGACAGCGGACTTCAGTATATTGAAAACATTTTTTTTATGAATGTGGACCAAACAATGTAAATAGCCAAAGAACATGAGGGCAAAGTGTCACTAAAAATTAATCTCCCAGGGCTGAACTCTGCTTTGCAATTAGGGTGACCACATTTAAAGCAGCCACATAAGGGACAACAATGATTTTCGTAAATGATTAGCATTTACAAAAATGTCATAATTCTGCAACTAACATAAACTAAATAAAAACATTTATAACAACTATTGTTGCTTTTTTTTACTAAGAATACTTGCTAACATCGTTCATAGTGAATCAAAATGTACTTTTTAAGCCCTGCTAACATGGTTCCTCTCTAGGTTTCTTCCTAAGTGTCAACCCTAATAGGGAATCTCCTAGCCACTGTGCTCAACCCTGTTGTTGCTTGTTTTTTGAGGTTTCAAGCTGGGTATCTGTAAAAGCACTTTGTTACAATTTATGTCTTTAAAAATAATTGATTGAATTTGATTGCAAGCAGCTACTTCTGTTATGTCATCTAATTAGCCCACTTAGCGTTATGTGGTCCCCTGAAATCATAAATCTATCTCACTCAGATTTTATATGAAAATGGCACACTGTAAGTGATGCTAGAGCATATAGAAATAAAAATGATTTTACTAACCCATGACAAGCTAGCTGGGTATAATTAGCTTTGAATCAAAACAACAAATATTTTGGCCAATCAAGCCCACCCCTGCTAAACACCTATTTACTACACATGTTGATGGCTTCATTCATGCGCTTCTGCACATTATCCATCTTTTCTTTCCACTCCTTAACGAGGCTCTCCTCATACTTCCAGATTTCCTTTTGGTCTCGGCCCTCCATCAAGATGGCTCTGTGGCCCATAAGGGAGGTCAAGCCAATGCAGAACAGTTGGTTGAGGCGGAAGATCAGCTCCTTCATGATATGGTTGTTTCCCTTTGAATGCTCCAGGTAAACATTCAGGATGGGCTCACTGAATGCTTTGCCAGTGCCCACCACACTGTCATAGAGTGTGTGTAGATTCTGGTCATCCATGTCCTGAGCGTAGCTTCTTTTGAAATCTTCCTTCTTGCTCTCTATGTGCTCAGGACGCGCATTCACCATCTCCATGAAAGCACGGTACTGGTTATGCAAATTCTTCTCCAATTGCCAATACTGGCATTTTGTTGTGACCATCATGATATTTTGCAGAGTATTTTTATTTTGCTCAGAATGCTCTTCTAGTTTCGCGTTCAAGGATGCAAACTCACTCTTCAGATTCTGGATCTCTTCATCGTCTACATGGTGAAGCACCAATCGGATCAGACAGCCGGCAACACCAAAGATCGGATGGATCACAGACAATTCCGAGGATATGTGAGCTATTGATGTCAGTGCCATCACCCCAACCTGTTTCAGCTTGGCTCTTTCCTCTTCAGTATTAATATTGGACATGATAGGATGCAGGGAGTCACAACACAGTGTCAAACTAATGAGTGTTTAAAAGAGTTGTGGAGGACGGTACCGTAGCTTACGATAGAAGACAGGAGCCTGAAAAAGAAAGGGGAGAGCAATGTATTTACTTTCATAATTTATGAAAAAAATATGAATTATTATTATTGATCCCCTCAGTTATCGCCCTTTCAGTTACAATGTGATAGAGTGGTCAATATCCAGCCAAGGGAAGAATACTCTCCAGGAGGAGGCATATCATTATCCATGTCTATCATAAAAAGAAGACTTACAAGAGCAAATACCGAGGGTTCCCCAGAAAGTACAAACCGTTCATATGCCTCCAAAATAGAAAGGCCAGATTAGACTTGGCCAAAAAAACATCTAAAACAGACAGCCCTGTTCTGGAACAGCATTCTTTGGACAGATGATAATAAAATCAACCTGTGCCAGAATGATGGGAAGAAGAAGGTATTGAGAAGGCTGTTATGGAAATTATTGAACAGTTGTATACTTATTTATATGAATGAGTTACTAAGTTATAGTACTGAGTCCCCTGATATGACAATTTTGTCAATAGGAACGCTTAATGGATGTTAGTACAGAGACAAAATTATCTTGGCATAATTAGCAGTTTATTTGCAAATAGAGAGATAAGTCAAAAGCTTACAGAATAAACCTGTGAGGAATCTCTGAGGAAACAGTACAGAGTTTTTATTATAGTTAAACATTTTGTGGTAAGATACTTCCCAGCTGTTTTATGCCAACAATATATAAGATTCACACAAAGGACAGGCTGTCCACCTGTCCATTGCGAAAGTGAATACGTTATTTTTTCACATCAGCAAAAACAATTATAATTTATTGTTAAATACCCTGCATTCAGTGTCTACTTTCCTTTTCTATGCCCATACAGATTTTTTAATCGCCTGTTAACCAGCCATAATCCTGTGTGGCAGTAGAAATGACAGCTAATGCAAGTGCATTCTTATCCTGGTTCATAGCAACGTTTCATAGCAATCACCACAGCCGGTTTCAAAGTGAAAGTCTTCTGAGCTGAGGGCAGAGCTGCTAACTGGAGTAGGCTTATGCTTTTTCCTCTGAGTAATTTAGAGGACTTTTATTTTATTCAGCATAATTGCGCAGCAGGAACTGAAATAAATGGCTGAGCATTTATAGACTTATGAACACCCACGGGCCGAAGAGGATGTCTCATTGAGTTGGATCCAGTAAGTGAGCCTTGTCTTGCCCAGAAATAATGGTGTAAATAATGAAAGCTTTTAACACAAAACCAATTTCCAGACTGCCACAGCTTGGGTTGCTATCTTTTTTTTACTGTAACAATATTTATGTGGTCCTAATGCATTTCAATAGGACAAAAGGTACCATAGCTTAGTATTGAAGCTATCAACTCCAAACCAACTATGCTCAGACTGGCCCAATGTGAGTTGTTTCCAGTCCGATTCATACAAATGTATAT
The DNA here is from genome assembly GCA_016801105.1 of Esox niger. Taxonomy (NCBI): domain Eukaryota; kingdom Metazoa; phylum Chordata; class Actinopteri; order Esociformes; family Esocidae; genus Esox; species Esox niger. Next base: position 20,737 of record JACXGJ010001641.1, read on the forward strand.
AATAATTTGTGAATTGATCTACATTTGAGAATTTATAATTGGAATCTGTGAGGAAAAAAGTGGTTTCTATAAAAATACTAGTTTCTTGGCCAGTTAAGCTTTAATACTAACCTTTTCTAATTTGGTTATGTACTATTGTAATTAGTGTATTTCGTATAATTCCGATATCACAAACAAAAACTGTTGAACCTACGCCTATAGACGCCAAATGTACTTTGTTTTCTCAAATGTACTTTAGGCTACTACAACTTAAACACTTAGCTTAAAAACTTCTAGCAACTATAAGCATCAAAATGTGCATACATTTGTTTAATTGGCAATAACCCTAAAACAGCATTTCTTGAACAATTCAGGCGAGACAGCAAACCAACTTAGTTCCACCTGTTTAAGCAATTCCGGTTAAGAATGCTTACAGTTCTATCCCCTATGACCATTAATTCATGTAAGTTGGGTTACTAGCAGGAATGTAACTGCTACAGTATCTTCTGAAATGTTCAAGCTATTGAGACCAAAGTAATTTGATTCAAATTTTGGATCCCCAAATTAAATTATTCAACCTTTATGGATTATGGCTCTGATACTGAAAGTATATCTTGTGCAATAGAGACAAAACCCACATTGTTACACATATTTATGCCGTTCTGAATTTCTTAATGTGTAACACACTTTATTAGCCTAATCTTCATTTTCATGAGGCACATTTTCTAGAAACCTGATTTGGTTACGACTTATTTATTTTGGGGATTTTTAGTTGAATTTATATTTATTTATTTGGTTTGCAACGAGACCAAAAGATTCAGAATCATCTAGTAGTTTGAAATATACGTTAAGCAGGGGATTTTCCTTTACACTGGAATTTAAATCACCTCTGTTGAGCTGCAGGTGCCTGCAATATATAAAAACATTATTCAATTGAATAAATGAATAGGAATCATTCTCTTGTTTTGTGTCACTGTGTGTGAACATAAAGAAAAGAAAGAAAATCTGAGATTTGATGTCAGACAAGATTGTAGCCAAGCATGGACAACCTCAACTCTACATGTCCATCTCAAGAAACTTAATGTGCCTGTTTCTATGTTGTGTAACGTAATCAAAAAGATCAAAGTCCACGCCACTGTAGTGAACCTCAATGGACATGACTGCAAGAGACACATTGTTAGAAGATAACAGCAAGTAATTGAATGGTGGAGAAAGCACCTTGATCAACAGCCACGCAGTTTCACACTGGCCTTCAGAAACAACGTCGAACAGTTTCAGCTCGCACCCTTTGTCCCTACTCAGTGAAATGGGGATATATATATTAGGAGTTTAAAGAGGACCCACTGCAGGAAAGAGAGACATAAGAAAGCTTGACTGCATATTTTCATATGATTATACCACAAACCCATGTGGACAGATGAAACCAAATTAGAGCTTTTTGGTAAAGCTCACAATCTCTATTTTAAGAAAACAAAAAAGAACAAATGCCCCTCAGTTAAACAAAAACAACTTCCCCTCAGACAAGGTTTAATGATGTTTTGAGGTTGCCTTGATGCCTTTGGCACTGGGACTTGAACATGTGAATGGAATCATGACTTTAGAAGAATATCAAGGTATTTTGGAGCATAACGTCAAAACCAGTATCACAAGGCTGGTTCTCCATTGTCATTGTCCAGAATCTCCATGTCATTAGTCTTCCAGAAGGACAATAACTACAAACACACTTCATAAGCACCTAAGAATGGTTGAAGACAAAACTGTTCTGAAATGTCCAGCAACAAGTTCAGACCTAAGTCATTGGAATTATCTGAAAAAAGCAGTTATGAGCTGCCCTCCAAGTCTGGGGCTTAGGAGAATCTGCTAGAACAGAGCTGCAAAAAGCTCATCCATGTGTATGGGAAGCACTCGTTAGCAGTTATTTTGCTTAAAGGCTGTTTCACCAAATATGGATTCTAGAAAGTTAGTAGGTCGGTCAATGCTAGTTTTGTATTTGTATTTTTATTTAAAATGATATGTTACATTCTGATTTAAAAAAAGGTTCTGATTTCAGGAGCATATTAAGATTTCAGAATTGCACAAATACTTTGGTCAATTTCTAGTTCATTTTAAAGATTATGTGACTTATTTGATGAAAGAGGAAGGGTGAAAATGCCTTTTGGCACATCTACATTTCCTTGTTCATGCAGGTCCAAAAATCTTCTGTACATTTATAGACACCACCTGTCATCTGAGACCAAAATGTCCTAGACATAGTTTGAGCTTAGTCTCTTCACATCATATCAATCAAATAGCACATTAAGAAACCTAGATTTCCTTACCTTAAGTTTACAGAATGCCTCTTCAAGTCCCAACCTTGTTCTTCTTCCCAGATATTTCAGCAAAAGGGGCACTTCCATGTAAGATATACATGTAGGGGTGTTCACATTAGACTAAACCATTACTAAACAATACTGAGGACCCCAGATGCTGAGCAAGGGCCATTTTGGGCACACAGAGCATCAAGCTCCAACTTGGCCCTGTCAAATGATAGGGTCCCTGGCCCAAAAATACATACCTCTCCTCCAACTCCCTCTGTCCCCCCCCCCAAAGACTTTCACATGGCCCATCTACCAGTCATACAGCCCAAAATAAAAAGAAGTTGATGTGCAAAACTGAGCTTTCAGAGTTTCCTCTTGGTTTGTGCATTTCCCAAGCCTCTTCATGTGGCCCAAAACCAATTCTATGTGATATTTTAGACACACAGGCACTATTTGGATTTTAACTAAACCAAGAAGCTAAATAAACAATTTATGTTTCAAATGAAACTTTTCTGGATGTTTTTCCTCAGATATTACTTCATATATCAATGTAAGTGGAGCCTGAGGGCATGTGCCAGATTTGGTGTCTACAAAGCCCAGATGACCACCAACAAAGCCCAGGATACATTGTCTGTTGTGCATAAATAAAGGACTTCATTCTTCAAACCTCGAAACAAAATTGTAGAATAAAAACATTTACAGGGAGAATGCATGTTTCCAAATACTGGTCCTCAGGACTTTTTTGCCTTAGCACTCGCACACCTGTTTTAAATGTAGCCATACTTCTTACACACGAAGACCAGTATTGGGAATGTAATCTGCACTCCCTAAATGAAGATGACTCAGACTTCCTAAATGCAGAGGGTTTTGTGGGAGAAACACACAAAATTATCCAAACCTCAAAGAGTGATTCAACTTCTGGTCCAGGTAACTTCCTTTGTGATAATTTGTTTTTCTTCCTGGGAGTTCTTACGGCCAACTTACATAGAATGCTTTCACACAGTAACAACAGGAGGGTCACCAACTCCTATTCTGGATGAGGCCATTTTTATACCAATCCGTTAACCAAAGAAAACCTGTAAGATGCGGGGTCATACAGCTCTATTTCTCTTCTGAACACAGACCAAAGGATTGTAGAAAGACTCTGGCAAACAGTCTTAGAACTTCGGTTGTCAAATTAGTACACAAGGAACAAACTGGATTCACAGCAATTCTTAACTCTCCAAGGTTCCTTGATATCGACCTTTCAGTATCTTTTGTCATACCTGTTTGCATTCCTACCAAAATGGAACAGTGGGGAAAGATTTGTGAAATGGATCAAACTTCAATTTTGGTACCACATAGAAAATCCACAATCTATTCCTGTCACCCCAATTGAATCTCCCCAGAGGGATGAGGCAGAGATGTTCCCTTTTTCCACCACTTTTTGCTCTGGCCATCAAACACTTTGCATATCACTAAAGATACCAAAAATAAAACAGCTCCATATGGGGATTACATTCTCCTCTATGTGACAAAAAATACAGTGTAGTACATCACAACATGTAATAAAGATCTGTAAAATTAATCTACTCATGTTTTGTTCTTCTCACAAAGCTTCTATTTTATATGAGTATACAAGTATTATTGTATGTATTTCTTAGCCAATTATATACTTGACAATACCTTCGTGCAAAAGAGAGAACGGGGGGATTCATACTATAGGATTCATACGACGGGAAATCTATAAATAAATGGAACCTTCCTTTTAACTGCTCAGGGAAATCTCCCCAGAAATACCAAAGAAAAACTAAAGCTGAGAGACTGTTAGGAAGCATCTGGGTTTGAAAATGTTAAACCTTCACTGTTTGTTGAGTACTTTAAAATGTCCCCCACATCAACTAAAATGCTATCTCGTCCATTGGTGTATAGACAGCAATTAAAATTGGACAGGAGGACTATTAGATGTTGGACAGGTATTCATCAACAAGACTATGTGTTTTGAAGCCACATGTGTTTTTGTGCTGTGGATGAGCAGCAATCTTTGGTCCTATAACCATGACAGAAAATAATTTGTGGTAAGGTACTTTCAACCAGCCTTGCTAATGAAAAAATATGTGACTTTGCTTGCTAAATAAACTAGCTAAGTTCATATTATTATTATCATCATACAAAAGTTTTATGTCATCCAGTTGTACCTGAGAGAAAGTAGGCTTGAAAAACTTAACACAACACAGATGTACTGACTAACTCTGAGCAGAGGTGTATAGATAGGACGTGTTGCCTGATGCTCATGGGCGCCACACATCATGTCCATACCTCCTGCTAGGAGTTGCCCATGTGACTGTCACAGGCTTGAGGGATAGGACCATTGACCAGATGCTGGAACATCCCATACAAGGGTAATTTAGGCCTTTCTTATTGGAGGGTATTTGGCTGGTTTTGACCATTGGCCGCCTCCCTTGTATTTCGGTATAATTACTGTGGATCTTCCTGTATTCTTTGGAGAGAGAGAGAGAAAGAAACTATGTACTGTTAACATTCGACGTCTCATGCTGAATAAAGGTGGCTCTCCCCTGACTTTCTGGCTGCATAACTTTTGTTCATGGATATCACATGGAAAAGGAAGATAACATACCAAACAGCCATTTATATAATAAGTTAAAAAACTATTGATGTTTGCCTCAATGTTCCCTTGTATGACACATTTTGTAAGACAGAAATTGATATTGCACAGCTGTTAACTGCAAGTAATATTGCTCATAACAGATTTCACTTACAGTTACTTTTGAGGAAACAGCATCAGATCTGAGTGCACCTCACTGCATGTTTCGTATTTCTTCATAATCCAAAATTGTGAGCATTTGAACAGTAGCTAGAAATGAATTTTCACATTGGATATCTATAGCAACAATTATGTATCATCCTGTTTTCTAAGGGCATATGCCTATCATGCCGTTGTGATGGGTTACTAGTTTGGTGCTTATTAAAACGTCTCATGAATGGTTCATATGTTGTAGGCATTATAGATGATGCCAATGTCTGCTCTACATTCTATATACCTTTTTTGATTCTCTGAACCAAATAAGTTGATCATTGTTCATGCATGATGGTGCTAGCAGAATAACTATCACTACCACACTATATTTGTGCTACACTCAATAGGGATGATCGATGAATTGGCGATAAGAATATGATTGACACAGGCAATTTCCGTTAATACTGCATGCCAAATTATTAGGCAAATCATATTTCTCAAGATATATTTTATTGTTGAAGAATCTCAATGCTTTATGTCAATCCAAAATATAATTGAACCTCAAACTTGAATGTTAAACAAAGGAAAAGTTGAATTTCAGTCCGTCTTTAGCCCGAAAGAATGAGGTCCAACTACCTCATCCGTAATGATAGCTGTAATGATTGCACACAGACAAGTTGGATGGAGGGAAGGATCCAAGCGCAGAGTGCAACAAAAGAAAACAGGGTACATTCAAGACCTCACAGGGCTCCCCCTCTAAGGAGCGGACCCCGGGACACACCACACAAGACCAAAGAGGAGGAAGGGCGGGACACGACGGCAAAGCAGAAGCTCCAGCCCTGGAGCAGGGCAGGTCAAGAGCGCACATGGAAGCGTCTTCCTCCGAGAGCAGGGCAGAGCAGCCGATACGGCAGAAGAGGCGGGCAGGGCAGCCGGTGATTTGGGCAGTCGCCCCCGGGGTGAGGAGCAGGACGGTCAAGCCGGTCCTGGTGGAAAGACCGGATCAGGCCGATGACCAGGATGTCACGGGCATGGACCCAAGACCTCTCCTCAGGTCCATAACATTCCCACTCCCCCAGGTATTGAAGCCCAGATGCCCTGGATGGCATATGCGGGCTCCCCACTCATGTCCAGCAGAGGAGGAGGATGGCGAGTGACGGGAGGATGAAGCAGACTGTAGCGCACAGACTTGAGCAGAGAGACGTGGAATATGGAGTGGATCCGGTACTGGCGGGGAGTGACAGGAATAATGCGGTGTGTGATTTTGAAGGGACCAATAAACCAAGGACTCAGCTTTTTACAGGGGAGGCGGAGCCAGATGTCCCGGGTGGAGAGCCAAACTCGCTGCCCAGGATGAAGAATAGGAGTGGGACGGTGGCGACGGTCAGCGAACCACTTTTGGGCAGCAGATGCTAGACGGAGGTGCCTATGGGCCTATGGGCTGTTACCCTGCTCACTGCACCGGAACCATTCAACGACTGCAGGTACAGTTCCAGGCTCAGTCTCCCATGGAAACATAGGGGGTTGATAACCAAGGACACACAGAAACGGATGGAGAGAAGAGTGGATAATAGAGTTTTGTGCGTATTCAGCCCAAGCCCGGTACCGGCTTCAGTCATGCGGCCGGCGGGCGCGGTGGCCCAGTCCAGGTATTTGCCTGTCAGCAGGGATAGCAAGAAGTCCACTCCGTCCTTGTCCATGGAGAAGTCAGTAGGGTGACGGTCGATGTAAAGGCGGCACTGCATCAGGAAACCCTGACACTTCCCAGGAGAGCCATCGTATTTCGAAGGCATTCACACAGAGGGGGAGGAATGGGAAGTTGTGGTGGCACACAAGGCGGGCTCATTGGAGGACCGGCGAAGAAGGTGGCAGAGTTTGTCGATCCGGTCCTCCTGCTGGGTCAGGCACCGATGCAACGCCGGTGGATGCATCAATGTCTGGTGAGGTATTCTGTAATGACTGACTGGGATGGAGGGATGGATCCAAGCGCAGATTGCAGAACCCTTTAATTAGGAAGAGGAAACTGAAAAACAGAAGGACCAGGCTGTTGCGAACTCAACGGGCAGGCCAGTGTTCGGTTATTAGCAAAGCACATTGGTAGGAGGCTGAAAAACAAGTTGGGAAATCCGGAGAGGCGAAAGTCAGGATACCAAATAGACTTACTTCAGTATTATGCTCAGACAATCGAACGCTCGAGAATAGAAGGCTCAGTAGAATTGCAAATGTGAGGGATTTTTCTATAAAATGCATATATAACCTTATTATTATGAAAATACTAATGTGCAATGCATAATCACATCGTTTTATTATAATATTATATTATATTAATGTGGAATCCACACACACAGAAAATGTCTTCTGGGATAGGACAAATTACACACACAGACGATCTCGATGTTCATCATAATGTAAGCCCTGCGTCTAAGTGCATTTGTTTTTAGAACACAAACACAAGCAATACCTCACAATGACTGACATAATGGGTTGAACGAGACACAGGTGCAAACAATAATGGGGAATGGATAGGCTACATTTAAAACAACGAAAGAAAACAGGGTACATTCAAGACCTCGCAATAGCAGCCCATACCAGTAGTCCTCTTCCACATGGCTGGCGCCTAACTGAAGTTGTCCATTAGTGATCTAGTCACATGCCCATTCATCTGGTCCAGCAAATCACATATAATCTGTCCATAAAACTTTTGAAAAATCTCTCTACATTGCAAATCTCATTCAGTGGTGGTCATATTTCTGCCTTCTTGAACTTGGCCGTGTCGTTGAGCACTTCTGGACACTCCAGGTAGGTTGCAGTTCTGGAATATGAGGGTACTGGAGGATTATGGGTTCCTGGTAGATTCACGCTTAATTCTTCAAAAGTAGTTTGCAGTGAATTTGCATCTTTTCTTCTTCATGCGTTTTTTGCACCCCAGTTGACCATTCACAAAAAAACTTTGATTGTATGGGGGTCATGTCTCAATTATTTAGCTATTTCAAGAGTGTTGCATCCGTCTGAAAAGCATTTTAATTTAAATTTATTTTCAGTGTCAGTTAAATTTCTTTTTGTCCCATTTTTCCTGAGGTCATGAAGCTCCTTAATTATCATGCAGACCTGATATTAGGCGTTATTCACTGTTGCCAAACACTCACTTCTTACACCAATACATTTTACCTGAAAATAATTCAATCGAATGAACATTCAAGTTCATATGGTTTTGATTGTATAGAAATAATGATACAATCAGAAAACTCACTTGCCTGATAATTGTGCACGCAGTATATTACCACTTGTGGAGGCTATGTAACTGTTGTTTTGGGGGAAAACTATCTGAAGGTTTAATGCAATAAAGAATATGCGAAGCAACTGTGAAATTTAAATTCAATGTCTTCACAAATTCAATGATTTTTGTATACCTATGTACTCAATTTCTATTTTAGTAGGCTGTCATTGGAATGTTTATGGTTAACAGTTGTTTCTGTATGGAGTGAATGCTGAGGCTAAAGGGTTGCTTTTCATTGCCAAGCTCGCATGATCCTTGAGATAACACCTCTGTGTCATATGAAGAGCCCTAGGGATTGAAAAGGGGTCTATTCTACAAGACTGGTTTAGTTTTCCTTAGGTTAGTTAACCAACCCCACTACTTGAGCTTTTTGGGTCCTTTAGGAAGAAACCTAGAGAGGAACCAGGCTCAGGGGGGACCAGTCCTCCTCTGGCTGTGCCGGGTGAACATATTAAGTGTCTAAATTGTAATACTTAATCGATGCATGTGGGCCAAGCCCAGAGTCTTTAAACCCAGAGTGGCAGCTGAAATCATCAGGTATCTTTACCCTGTGATTGGCTCCTTCATGACCACACAAACCCAACAGACACCTTTTCCATTCTCAACAAAGATATATTTATTACCCCAAAATATCTGGTGTTTTGAAAGGTCCACCCTACATTCCCTGCAGGCCTAAATAACACCTAAATAGAGAAACACAGACCTTGGCTTTCTCTTAATGGTGTAGTCCTCCTATTGGAAATTCAACTAATGCTTATTATCTGGGTCTGTCTAGTAATATGTTGTTAGTGTTATTTCTATCTGATTAAAAGGTAAGTGAATGTGTAGTAAGCACGCATCACATTAGGATTGCAAGAGAAGTGACTAATATACACAAGACAAAACTTTTAGAAACTACAGTTTTCCGATTTTTATTGAAATTCACAGTTCTAGGTCTTAATGTACTCTGAAATTTAAGCATAGAACAAAAACAATTGGAGACTGTCACAACGTTGGGGTAGCAGGAGGAGGTGTATAATCAGGAGCTGGCTCGGGGCCAGGAGGAGGCATTGGACCTCCCTCGGGAAGGCAGCAGTGGCCCCTCGCCAAATCCCCCCTCTGTCGCTGGAGTCGCAGCCGCCACCGACGGCGCCTAGGTTGCCACTAGGTGTGCTGCAGCAGTGGCCACCGGGCTGGTGCCATAGGCCTGACCAGCCCTCCAGCGGATGACGGTAGAGGGCTCACACCAGGGCTGACCAGCCCTCCAGCGGGTGACGGTAGAGGGCTCACACCAGGGCTGGCCTGCCCTCCAGCGGGTGACGGTAGAGGGCTCACACCAGGGCTGGCCTGCCCTCCAGCGAGGTGGTATTGGGCTGACATCAGGGCAGGACATCCTCAATCCACCGGTGCTTCCAGAACGTAAGCATGGGTGTGTTGCATCCGGTTACTGCCGTTAAAGGTCAGAGAGTTCATGCTCAACTTCCCATCCAGTGGATTTACATCCTTCGCTGAACGCATTGTGCCGTAGGTGCAACTACTGCATGTTGATTAGTGACTTTCCCACATCATTTTGCCCTTGGTTCTGGAATATTTTAAACACTTTGCAAATAATGTTTGGCCCGTCCATTGAGATTTGGACGAGATTTTTAATTCCGATCTTTGAAAACAAGTCCTTCATTTTCTCAGCAGTATCTTCGACTGGTGAGTGGCCCAAATAGTCGGAGCCGTTTTAGTCTTCACATTGGTCCCATCCCATAGCCCGACATGCATAACTGTTTAGCCTGTAAATAATGATGCAAGCATTCATCAAATAACATGACATACAATCTTTGTTTTGATATGTTGGACAAATTCCATTTCTTAAAATAAGGAGCCTGACCAAAAGGACATATATAAGAGCACCAGCGTTCACCGCATGCAGATCTGGCAGCTATCTTGCTGTAGGGGAACATTAGCAGAACAAGCTGTCTTCACATGAGTACCTCTGCAGTCAGGGCTTCATTTCTCGACACAGCACCCGAAATGGTGCCTTGTTTGTTGGTGGATGAGAGGGAAGCACTGCAGCTGGTAGTGGGTGTCACACATCAGTCACCAGGGTGAAAAGTTGATGACAAGGTTGAGAGCTGATACGAGTAAAGAAGCAGCAGACTGGTGCCTTGCTCCTTTAGCATGGCCAGATAATACTGTCACTAATGTTCAAAATATAGAATGTTTTACAACACAATTAACATTTTGCATGCCCCGGATCCTCGTCTTTCTCAAGCCATGCAATATATTTTTCCAAGTGAAGCCATAAATTATTTAGTCAGCATTTATCTGGCATTACAGACATTTAAATTTTGCTAGGCCTTTGCAAAGTACACACTGCAACTTCGCCGGCCGTAAACCCGTGCAGGGAACATGACGTTACATGACATGAGTTTTCTCTGAAAGTATCTAGCTAAAGTTAGCTAACTTTATGTGAAATGGGTCTGTAGGTGGCCAATGGTCAGGGTCAAAGACAACTGTCTAGCCACCTAAAATACCAACTTTTAAAAAGACTGATGTCACGTCCACGCCTCCTCAAGCGCGCAGCAGAGGGCGCCCGCGCTCAAGGAGCTCGGTGCGCACCTAACGCACCTCTCACCAATCACCAACTCACACACCTGTCCCCAGTCACCTAATCACCAAACAGTCAAATACAGCTCCCTGCCATCTCACCCCTGCCAGATCAATGGTTCATGTTCTCATGCCATATCTCGCGTTCTCTAGCTCTGTGTTCCGTCTTTCCGTGTACCGACCGTTTGCCCGTTCCCGACCACTCTGCCCGAGCCCTACTCGTACTTCTGTTCCGCGCTGCTACTCCGACTTATCGCCTGCCCCTGACCATTCTGCCCAGTCCCTGATTGTACCTCTGCCGCCAGCACGCTCACCGACCTCCCGCCTGTCCCCGACCATTCTGCCTGCCGTTCGTCTGTACCTTCACCGCCGGTACGTGAGGCACATCGCCTACCGTTCCCGTCCTCTCTGCCTGTCCCTGCCCCTCTCGTCCCCAGCCTGCACTTGGGTCCTAACCAGCGTCCGTGACAGAATTGATCTGGCCAGTATGGACCCAGCGGACCTGGACGCTGTCCATCAGGCTGTATCATCCCAGGGCGCCGTCCTGGGCCAACACAAATCGACGATCCAAGAACTCATGAGCTCTCTGCCAGCCTCACGGCAATTCAGGAACAACTGAGCGCTCCCGGTGCTTCCTCGGCCGCTGCTTCCTCTCCTCCTCCGCCACCTACCCCACCCGAGCCTCTCCCCGCATCCCCGGAGGTTCGCGAACCCTGGGTTCCCACACCTGAGAGATACGACGGCGACCTAGGGTTATGCCGCTCCTTCTTACTCCAGTGTGGCCTTGTTTTCGCTCAACAGCCTAGGACCTACGCCACGGATGGAGCTAAGATTGCCTGCCTCATTGGTCTGCTCCGCGGATCGGCTCTGGAGTGGGCCACCGCCCTCTGGGAACGTCAGGACCCGGCTACCCACTCTTACGACGCCTTCACCCAGGAGATGCGAAGGTTGTTCGACCACCCGGTCAGGGGAAAGGACGCCTCGGTCCGGATGTTCGCCCTGCGCCAGGGTAAGCGTAGTGTAGCCGAATACACTATCGAATTCCGCACACTAGCAGCCGAGTGCGGATGGAACGGCGAAGCACTACAAGCCGCGTTCGTCAATGGCTTGAACGAGCACCTCAAGGACGAGTTGGTGTCCTACCCCGAACCTGAGGGTCTGGATGGTTTAATTGCCCTGACGGTGCGCATAGACAACCGTGCGCGAGAACGAAGAAGGGTGAGGCAACAGGACCCCAGATCCACATCCCTTCAACCTGCTCCAGCCCCGCCTGCACCCTCGAGCCCAACTCCGCACACCCCGCGAGGCGCAGAGGGCGGCCCGGAAGCCACTGGTCCTGAACCCATGCAGGTGGGGCGCTACCGTTTGGATAGGGAGGAACGGCGCCGTAGACAGGAGACGAATAGCTGCCTGTACTGCGGTCGCCCCGGTCACTACATCGCTTCCTGCCCGATGAAGACGGGAAACGGAAGGGCTCGTTAGTCGCCGGGGAGCAACCAACGAGCCCAACCCCCAAGGTCTTCTCTCCCCGACATCCGTTTTTTGCCACCCTTTACCATAATGGTCAGTGACTGAAAGTACAGGTCCTGATCGACTCCGGAGCTGACGATAGCTTCTTGGACTCGGCATTTGCCGCCCAGTTGGGGCTCTCCTCCGAACCGCTTTCGGAGGCCATTGAAGCTGTGGCCCTGGACGGTCGACGTTTGGCCCGAGTTACATCCCGAACCGAGCCGGTCCACCTTTCGATGTCGGGAAATCATTCAGAGACCATCCGCCTCCTGCTCACGAGTACCCCCCACATTCCGTTAATCCTGGGGTATCCCTGGTTGGTCAGGCATAATCTGGCTATCGACTGGACCGCGGGCAGGATCTTGAAATGGAGTCCCAACTGCCACACAGACTGTCTCCGAGCTGCCATCGCACCACCTGTGCCTGTGCCAGACAACCCCCAGCCAGCTGACCTGACCGGTGTTCCGTCAGCGTACCACGATATTGGGGAGGTATTCAGTAAGCGCCGTGCGCTCTCGCTCCCGCCGCACCGTCCTTACGACTGCGCCATAGAGCTGCTCCCCGGATCCTCTTTTCCTAAAGGGCGTCTCTACAACCTCTCCAAACCAGAAAGAGAGGCCATGGAGAAGTACATTAGGGAGTCTTTGGACTCCGGATGCATTCGGCCCTCCTCTTCTCCGCTGGCAGCTGGGTTTTTCTTTGTGGGCAAGAAGGACGGCTCTCTCCGCCCGTGTATTGATTACCGGGGGCTTAACGACATAACTGTCAAAAACAGATACCCCCTCCCTTTAATGACTTCCGCTTTTGATTTGTTACAAGGCGCGTCCGTGTTTACTAAGTTGGACTTGCGCAACGCCTACCACCTCATCAGGATAAGGGAGGGGGACGAATGGTTAACCGGCTTCAATACCCCGTTGGGGCACTTCGAGTACCAGGTCATGCCCTTTGGCCTCACCAATGCCCCAGCCGTTTTCCAAAGATTCATAAACGACGTGTTGGGCGACATGATAGGGCGCTTCGCGTTCGTCTACCTGGATGACATTCTGGTATTCTCTGCAAACCTGACCGAACATATCCAACAGGTCCGACAGGTCCTTCACCGACTCCTGGAAAATGGCTTATTCGTTAAAGCCGAGAAATGCGACTTCCATGTCTCCACTATCTCCTTCCTGGGGTACGTCATCTCGGAGGGGAGCGTACGAATGGATCCGTCCAAAGTGGAGGCCGTGGTCAGCTGGCCTACCCCAGAATCACGCAAAGCTCTACAGCGGTTCCTTGGGTTCGCAAATTTTTACAGACGGTTCATCCGTAACTACAGCCGGGTGGCCGCTCCGCTAACCGCTCTGACATCATGTAACAGACCCTTCGTCTGGACCACGGAGGCCGAAGACGCCTTCAGGGACCTGAAGGCCCGCTTCACCTCGGCACCCGTACTCTCCCAGCCCGATCTGTCGCGGCAATTCGTGGTCGAGGTGGATGCCTCGGATGTTGGAGTAGGGGCGGTTCTTTCCCAACGTGCGGCGGATGACAAGCTTCATCCCTGCGCCTTTTTATCCCGCCGACTGTCACCCGCGGAGGCCAACTACGACGTCGGCAATCGTGAACTGTTAGCGGTCAAGATAGCCCTTGAGGAGTGGCGGCACTGGCTCGAGGGCGCGGAAGTGCCTTTCCTGGTCTGGACGGATCACCGGAACTTAGAGTACATCCGCTCCGCTAAACGACTCAATCCCCGCCAGGCGAGATGGGCACTCTTCTTTTCCCGCTTCGATTTTGCCCTCACCTACAGGCCCGGATCCAAGAACGGGAAACCTGACGCCTTGTCCCGTGTCTATTCCAAAAATGAGGAGCCTTGCGCTCGGCAAGATGCTATCCTGCCCAAGCGGTGCGTAATCGGTGCGGCTCTTTGGAAGATTGAGGAGACCGTTAGGTCGGCCCTCCTCAGCGACCCTGGCCCTGGAAATGAACCCCCTGGTTGTCTCTTTGTCCCCCAATCTGTCCGGTCTGAGGTTCTGACCTGGTCCCATGCCTCCAAACTAACCTGTCATCCCGGTCTGGCGCGCACTATGGCCTTCCTCCGTCTGCGTTTTTGGTGGCCAGCCATGCGCAGTGACGCACAAGCCTTCATTGCGGCTTGCCCTACCTGCGCCCAGAGCAAGCAATCTAACCGTCCCACTCCAGGTTTCCTACGTCCCCTGCCAGTTCCTCGTCGCCCCTGGTCCCACCTGTCCCTGGATTTTGTAACCGGGCTGCTCTGTTCCGATGGCAATACAGTGGTCCTGACCATCGTGGACCGGTTCAGCAAATTCGTCCGCTTCATTCCATTGCCCAAGCTCCCCTCGGCTAAGGAGATGGCGGCTACCCTGGTCAAGGAGGTGTTCTGCGTCTTCGGGCTGCCCCTCGACCTGGTCTCAGACCGTGGGCCTCAATTCACGTCCGCGGTGTGGAAGTCTTTCTGTCGCGCCATTGGAGCCACTGTGAGCCTCTCCTCTGGTTTTCATCCGCAGACCAACGGCCAGGCTGAACGGGCCAACCAAACCCTGGGGTCCTCACTCCGTTGCCTGGTTTCTTCCAACCCCTCCTCCTGGTCCTCCCAGCTCCCGTGGGTCGAATACGCGCACAACACTCTCCCCACCTCCGCTACTGGCATGTCACCTTTTCAGTGCCTCTTCGGGTACCAGCCCCCGCTGTTTCCCTCCCAGGAGAGGGAATTAGCCGTGCCATCCGTCCAGGCCCACATTCGGCGGTGCCACCGGACCTGGCACCGCGCCAGGGCCTCCCTGCTTCGGGCCGCCGGGTCATACAGCGCAAAGGCTAACCGGCACCGGATCCGGGGTCCCGCTTACGCAGTTGGGGACCGCGTGTGGCTCTCCACGAAGGACCTCCCCTTACACGCAGATTCTCGCAAGCTGTCCCCCAGGTTCATCGGCCCCTTCACCATTGTTCGAATCATCAATCCCACTGTCGTCCGCCTCAGGCTGCCCTCCTCTCTCAAGGTTCATCCCTCCTTCCACGTGTCCCGCATCAAACCTGTGCACATCAGTCCGCTCCTTCCTCCTCCTCCTCGTCCTCCCCCTCCACGGATTGTTGATGGGGGTCCCGCATACACCGTCCGCCGAATCATGGACTCTCGGCGTCGGGGTCGTGGTGTCCAGTACCTGGTGGACTGGGTGGGTTACGGTCCGGAGGAGCGGTGCTGGGTTTCCCGCAGCCAGATCTTGGACCCGTCCATGCTCCGGGCTTTCCATCGCCGGCGCCCGAGTGCTCCTGGGGGTCCGCCGGGAGGCGTTCGTCGAGGGGGGGGTACTGTCACGTCCCCGCCTCCTCAAGCGCGCAGCAGAGGGCGCCCGCGCTCAAGGAGCTCGGTGCGCACCTAACGCACCTGTCACCAATCACCAACTCACACACCTGTCCCCAGTCACCTAATCACCAAACAGTCAAATACAGCTCCCTGCCATCTCACCCCTGCCAGATCAATGGTTCATGTTCTCATGCCATATCCCGCGTTCTCTAGCTCTGTGTTCCGTCTTTCCGTGTACCGACCGTTTGCCCGTTCCCGACCACTCTGCCCGAGCCCTACTCGTACTTCTGTTCCACGCTGCTACTCCGACTTATCGCCTGCCCCTGACCATTCTGCCCAGTCCCTGATTGTACCTCTGCCGCCAGCACGCTCACCGACCTCCCGCCTTTCCCCGACCATTCTGCCTGCCGTTCGTCTGTACCTTCGCCGCCGGTACGTGAGGCACATCGCCTACCGTTCCCGTCCTCTCTGCCTGTCCCTGCCCCTCTCGTCCCCAGCCCGCACTTGGGTCCTATCCAGCGTCCGTGACAACTGAATGCTTGTTTGTTGAGGCTGGTTCGATTTTTGAATTCCTCAGTCAAGATGGAAGAATAAGCTGGAAGCTGAATAAGGAGGAAGTTGACAAACTATTTCCAAAGGTAAAATTTTAGCTAACTAACTGGATTATGGTATAACATTTTACATTTTAAAACGAATCTAATACTTAGTTAATTTACTTAAATGTATATTGCATAGCAAGCCTATAATTCTGTGATAACAAATATAGCTACGGAAAAATCGGTACAAAAAGTTAAAAATGAAATGTTTGAGTAAGGAACAGACGTCTTAAATTTGCAGTGGTCTCTTAATTTTAACACATCTGTTCACTTAAAACAACTATTTTGGAATGAAAAGAAAAAGGTGCTGTGATCTTTAAATTTTTTCCAGAGTTGTATTGATTGATTTGAATCCTGTCTCCCCTGCAAATTTGATTTTCCTCATAAGAATTGCGCACTTGCTAGTCTGCCAAAGCTATTTCATTTCATGGCATAAAAACATATTTTCTTCTTTCATGGCATAACAACATATTTTTTTCTTTCATTCGTGAATGACATTGAAACAATAACTATCAATAAAAGTGACGATAACTAACTTTTTCATCAAGCGAAAAGACGAGAGAATCATAGAATCTATCAGAAATAGTTGCAATACTGTAGAACCATAAAGTTTTATTTGGAGTCCCAAAATAAAATGTATAAATGTTGTTGCTTTCAATAGATCTTAGGTTTTCCACATGCCAGATTGTCCCAATATATCCGTATACAGTTGTAGTTAAGACTTACTATAACATAACCTCTGTATGCTGTAGCCAGCAAATGTGTTTGTCTATCCTGACCCAAAAAGCATGCATGGAAGTGTACCTCGAATATCCACCAAACACAGTCGCAATATAAGCGTAAACTGTTTTATTTCAGGCTTACTATATTGTGAATACTGAAGGTTTTAGACAGCAACGTTTTTGTAGATACAGAGTAATTCATTATGCGGACTTCACTCTACATGTGAGGAGATATGAATGCGGGACCTATAGTTTACAAGTCCACTTCTCTAACCACTACGTTATTTAAGAAGGGGGGATACTCAGTCACTCACTCAATCACTCAGTAAGAGACTTTCGCTCTTCTTGGCCGGCTCCGCTTAAACGGCCCGGCGAAAAGGGCTGTCTTTTCCAAGTTGGTCCATCAAATACAACCCCTAAATTCAGGCCCTCAAATTATGTAAATACTTTATTTTGGGTGTTCCAAACAGTGTGTGTAAATGCTCTACAGATTATCTACTGACTGTAAGTAACATTATAACAAATTATCTAATTACTCGAACCTTAACCTTTATTCTAATCTTGACCCTAACCCTAAATCTTCTAAATCTAACCCTTAACATTTCCTTGGCAAGCAGTTGCATATCAACAGAATGCTTCTGGAATGTTTGTTGATGGAATTACTATCTAAAGAATATCTAAAGATGGGAATAAGGACTTTCAAAATAAAGGGTAACCCAAGTTCCCACACTCATTGCCAGTGTCTAGTGGAAGGTCCTATAGAATTGCTGGTGATGAAAGCACCAAGTAGAACAACTACAAAGCCATCAATGCTTATGCTGGAAAATGAAAACTAGACAACGTGCCACGCTCAAAGCTATGTGTTGAAATTGGTTAGTCATTCCATCATCTCTATTTATATTTTAGGATTGTGTCATACCAGATGTTGTGTTACTGTCAGACTGTACTGTTTTCCAAATGCCCATTGGAACTATTGCGCTATATGTCTAAAATGAGAAGTTCCCGAGCATTTAGCTCAATGTCTCCTTTAGGGAATGGATGCTGAGATTAAATACAAAGATCCAGAAATCACAGATTGAACACAAATGCCAATAGCATACGGTTAAAACAAAATGTAACATTAAAACCAACCGACGTAGCAAAACTCTGATTAACAACATAAAGATGTGAGACAACACAGCATAACAACAGCATAGTATATGTAAATACATGAAACAACACAGCAGGGCAGGAACATGTTCCAACAATAGACAAAAACCACAACAAAAAGACAACATGGCTGAACAACAATGCAAATGCACATAGCATGCAGCTAGCGTGGTCAGTGAATGTGTGTTATTGATTATTTATTATTATTGGATTTATTGTTTGTTGCAGATGGTTCAGCTCAAAAAAGGGTAAACCCAAAAATGTGTTTGCTTTGGAGACTTTTTAAAGAATGTGACTAGCAGATTGAGTTCTGTATGTGGAGGATTATTGGGGCAGTAGGCATCTCCAAACATGGGTCTTGATGCATTAAAAGGTTTTAAGAATAAGTATCACATTCATTATAGTTTTTTCTTGTAAGTTGCTCAAATTAGAGATGATGGGTGCTACTGTATGTACATCTTTCTGTTTGCACAACCAACTCCTCATTCCAAGTAATGCAACCATATAGTGTGGTAATGTGGAAAATGGAATGGATGTATTTGAAGAGCAATTACCTGCAACTGAATATCTATATGCCAAATGCCATTTCTCAGGTTGACATTTACATTGGTCTGAGTTTTTTGGAAAATGGCATTCTGAACAGGCAGTAGAGTCATTACAGAGGCAATAATAAAAAGGCTGATCCTTCCTCTCAAAACATTTAACGTCTTTTCATTTTTCTGAACTCAAATGTCATCTAGAAAGGCACTTTAAAGTCTAAGAACATCAGGTCATTCCCCAGTATTCAAAATGTTTCTATTTCTCACAGGGTCAGTGTTTTCTACAAACATATTCATGCATCACGTTATCACTATTTCGCAAAATGGTATGGTGTTTGACTTGGATAAAAGTGACATATTGTGACATGAAAGGAAACATTATAGCAGTTCAAAATACCTGTTGTGGTTAAAACCATTGACAGTGTTCATCTTTTTTTCAAACCTGAAATTAAGAAAATCAGGGAAACATGAATGATAATTCAGAGTTATTATAGATATCAGCAATCAGATATCTTCTGTATTGCATGTGTAAATGTCTAATATGAGGGTTTATAACACCATCATGTCACAAGATGAGTCCTTGGTAAAATTAGTGCTAAAGGTAGGAAAGTATTATCATTAGTTTGCTTTGGAACTTTTTATAACCTACAAAATAGGTTTTAGTCTTTCTCACAATAAATAATTATGTGAAATTCACTTTTGAGCAATAAATGAAAGGCTGGTTATAAAAGAAGTTTGATTATTTCCTCACAAATCCATGCACCACTTATATGACTTAAACTGCCCCATGGGCAAAGTGGAACGTTCTAACTTGGATGAGACACTAAGAGCTTTGAAGTGAGCTAACGTGACATCTTGTGGCAAGAAGGAAATATTGTTGCTGAGGCACGGGTTAAAAAGGTAGACTAACCATTTCACCCCGGAGGACTCTTAGGTGGTTTCACTAGCATTCTGTACTGACCCCTCAGTGCCCACATTACAGGGAGACCCAAATGTTAAGTGGCGAGCATGACATCTTTCAAAAACCCAGGTCAATGAGACATGCATCAAACAAGCGATAGAGGCATTTGATATATTTCAGTGATGATCATATGCTTACATACAGCTCTGGAAATTAAGAGACCACGGCAGAATGAGTTTTACTATTCATAGGAATGTGTTTGAGTATACTTTTTTTTTGTTTCATTTTATAAAGTACTACTCCCAAATTCCCCCCAAAATATTGTCATTAAGAGTATTTTTTGTAGAAAATTACAACTGGTACCAAATATTATGTGTTGTTCAGACCTCAAATAATCCAAAGTCAACAAATTCATATTCATTTTCAATGACAAAATACTAATGTTTTAACTTAGGAAGAGTTCAGAATGGAATATTTGGTGGAATAACCCAGATCTTTAATCACGGCTTTCATGCGTCTTGGCATGCTCTCAACCACTCTGTCACATTGCTGTTGGGTGATTTTATGTCACTCCTAGCACATAAATTCAAGTAGCTCGGCTTTGTTTGATAGCTTGTGACCATTCATCTTCCTCTTGACCAAATTCCAGAGGTTTTCAATGGGGTTCAGGTCTGGAGATTGGGCTGACCATGACAGGGTCTTGATCTGTTGGTCCTTCACCCACACCTTGATTGACCTGGCTGTGTGGCATGGAGCATTGTCCTGCTGGACAAAAACTATTCTCAGACTATTCTCAGAAGGAAGCAGGTGTTCTTCCATGATAGCCTTGAACTTGGCTTGATTAGTGCATCCTTCACAAAGACAAATCTGCCTGGTAAAAGTGAACCATACATGTTTGAACCGGTATAGGATAATAAAGGTGATTTCAAAGAAATTGATAACTTCATACATTAAATGCATAAAAATACAGATTTTCCAATGAATTTACTAATTACAAAGAAGAATGTTTATTCTATTGATTTTTTCCTTGCTCATTGCTAATAGTGGCCGTGGGAATTTACATACACTACCGTTCATAACATTGGGGTCTCTTAGAACTGTAGCTTAGAAGGCCATCATCCCAGAGTCACCCTTTCACTATTGATAATGAGACTGGTGTGTTGAGGGTACTAGTTAATGAAGCTACCAGTTGAGGACCTGTGAGGCATCAATTTCTCAAACTACACTCTAATGTATTTGTTCTCTTGCCTCCCACTCCTCTTTCTATTTTGCTTTGAAATCGTTTGAATGTCTCCGTGAAGGGAGTAGTACAGACTGTTTGCAATTGGTTACATGGAATTAGCCTTCATTTTTCAGAACACTAATGGACTGACGAGTTTCATAAGAAAGTTATTTGTTTCTTGCCATATTGAACCCACAAACACTGAGGCTGATGATACTGAACAAGTCCAAAGAATGGTTTCTTTAATCAGAACAGTACAGTTCTCAGCTGTGCTATCAATTGCAAAAGGGTTTTCTAATGATCAGTTAGCCTTTTAAAATGATAAACTTGGATTAGCAAACACAATGGGCTATTGCAAAACAGAATTGATGGTTACTGATGATGGATCTCTGGTCGCCTATGTAGATATTCCATAGAAAATCTGCCATTTTCAGCTACAAAAAGCATTTACATCATTAACAATGATTTGCGCTGTGTTCTGATCAATTTGATGTTATTTTAATGGATTTAAAAAAATCACTTTTCTTGTGAAAACAAAGACATTTCTAAGTGACCCCAAACTTTCTGTCAAAACAGGAAGTATACTACAACATTGAAACCTAACCATGCATGACAGGTGTCTAACAGGCAATCTACTGTATATTGTATGTGAGCAGAAACATCTTTCATTGGTCTTTAAACAGCATAAACATATGGAACGAAAATCAGGTTTCAGTGTGCAAGATGTATCTATTCCTCCAAATATTGAGTTCTTCACCATTAAATACATTATTTACATTTACCCCCTGTGGTATATTGGAAATGGGATTTATCTGATAAATTGTAATGTTAGACTTGAAACTATTCTAGAAAACAAATTATTTATGTCTGTGGATTCAGTGATTTCAGTAAACAAATAAGAATCTTATCACTTCCTTTCAAAGTAGGGGATTGGTTAATGTTTTACAGTTAATCACCAGTGTTTGAATATACGATGCGGTACAGCCGAGGCAGATAAGAACAGTAGTCGGTTATGTAATTTGATAAAACAAGAAAATAAAGTATTTAGTGAAAGTAATGTGAAGGCAAAGTTTCAAAGAACCTACGTGCAAAATATTACACCCCCTTTGGCAACATGTTATGTTGGGATTTAGAACAGACACTGAGGTCTTTCTATTGATCTAAGGCGTTATCTGTAGCACAAAATAGCACTATTACTAAGACCAAAGTCAAAACAATCTACTCTGGTTAACAGCATTTAGGAAATCATCAACTTCAATCAGATGATAACCTTACATGAACTGTTTTCTTATCAAGACTCAGAGAGATAAACTTTCAGTTAGTTAGAAAGTAAATATACACCATTAAACATTAACAATAGAACAATAGAACTGAGTCACATAATGTCACAAGGCTGGTGGAAGGACACAAACGCAGAGGCGAACGGGTGATGGTACTTAAAGCAGCTCCAGTGACTGGGTCATAGCTTACAGCAAACAAACCAAAATACTCCACAACCTGTGTGGGGAAAATCTTCTGCTTAAGTAGGTTCCCCAACTGGCATTTTGAATTTGGTGCCAGCAACATGATGAAAACATTTTGGGACAGGGGCATGTTAACCAGTGTGTTGCATCACCTCTTCTTTTAACAATACTCTGTGTTTGGGAATTTAAACCGATTGCTGTAGTTTTGAAAGTGAAATGTTTTCCCATTCTATCTTGGTATTGGATTTCAGCTGCTCAACAGTATTAGAAATCAGCCATGACGTATAGTGGTGGTAATAATTACTCGCGTACCCGGTTGTCAAGGGAGAGACTAATTCAATTGTTTATTACAGCATATTGATAGTCTATTGGCACATGATGTTACAGGCTCAATCTCGTCCCTACTCTCCTCGTCTCTCTACCCAGTGTAATGGGGGTTAACCAGCTGTTATATACATGGAGGGGCGTGTTTACCTAGCAAAGCCAAGACATTAATAACCCCCGCACCAAATGGTCGATGTAAAAATTCCTGTAATTACCAGAGCGCAACCTACAATGAGAATCTAAACAGAGGTTTCCCTGTTATTCTCATTATCTAGGCACATTCACTTCTAATGAAACGTACATTCATATTGTAGTTGTTAATGCTCAGATCCTACAACAGTTAGGTATCTCTTTTGTTATATTTTCCATTTCATTAGCGTCAAAGGTTTTCATGCTTTATTCTAAAATGGTTGCACTATTTGCCCGCGCAGTCTTTCACAGAGCAATGAACCTCTCCCCATCCTCACTTCTGACAGACCCAACCTCTCAGGAAGGATATTTTAATACCCAAACATGTTTCTGACCTATTGCCAAGTGACCTGATTAGCGGACTACTGTCTTTAGCTGCCTCAGCGGAACTGCACATGCATAAACTGGTGATTAACTGTACAGTGGTGCTCATAAATTAACATGTGTGATATTCTACCAGTTTGAGTTTTTTAGCATTACAAAACTTTTCCAGTCTTTTGTTGCCTCTAACCCAGCTTTTTTAAATGTCTTGCTGGCATGAAATTCAAAGTGCGAAAATATTTTTTCAAGAAATAATAACATTTCTCAATTTCAACATTTTATATGTTGTGACGAGTGCACCCTCTGCTCCCTCTTCAGCGGGCAACACCACCGCCCATCTCATCAGTTCATCTCACCTGTTGTCTTGTTTAGTGCACACCTGGTCCTCATTTACCATTATTCCCCCCAGTATGTAGGTTTCCTCTGATCCCCTGGTCTTTGTGTGTGTTATTGTCTCGTCATTCGAGCATTGTTGGGCTACGCTAGTTATTGACTATTGTAAAAGAAACACGTTGCCTTCGCACTCCACATCTCGCTCCTCATTTCCTTTGCAGCCTGTCATATGTTCTTTCCACATGGAAGTATAATATTTTTACATATCTTTTGAATTTCCTATAGTATTATTTAAAATATATTAAAATAGGTATTATATCTACAGTTGTGCTCAAAAGTTTGCATACCCGGTCAGAAATGTTGACATTGATTTTGAAAATACCACAGATCATGCAAATATCATTGATCGTTTATTTAAGGATTGTAATCATATGAAGCCATTCATTATAACATAGTTATTTGGCTCCTTTAAATCATAATCATAACAGATATCACCCAAATGTCAAAATTTCACATACTCTTGAATGTTTGGCCTTGTTACAGACACACAAGGTGACACACACACAGGTAAACATGTCAATAAAAGGATAATCTTCCACTCCTGTGTCTTTTTAAAGTGCAATGAGTGTCTGTGTATAAATAGTCATTGATTTTGATAGCTCTCATGTGGATGCACTGGGCAGGTTTGCTCTGCACGGGGTTTAGAACTAAGTGTATGCAAACTTTTGAACAGGGGTCAGTTAATTAGTTTTTCGTTGTTGCCATGTTTTGTTCTATATTTGTGCCATTCGGTTACAACCTATAGTTGAATGTGAATCCCATAATAAATAAAAATACATGTTTGCCTGCTTACATATTGTCACATGGCTGTTTCCAGGAATCAAAAGCAGAGGCGAACGGGTGATGGTACTCCATGTTTAATGATGAAAGGAAACAAAAACAAACTTAAAGCAGCTCTAGTGACTGGGTGGCATAGCCTATGGCTGACAAAACCAAAGTGAACCACACCAGTGTGGGCAAACATTCAACATAAATAGGTTCCCCAATTGGAGGCAACAATCCACACCTGCCTCCAATTGGGGAGACCCAATCACATAGATATGCCTAGAGGCATCTGTTCTTGTCCCGTCCTGACTATGGCTCCAGCCAGTGCGAAGATGGCTAGGGGCATAGCCAGGACATGCCCCATATGGTACATACTGTATTCTCAATGGGTATGTTAATTTATGAGCACCACTGTACAGTTAATCACCAGTTTATGCATGTGCAGTTCAGCTGAGGCAGTAGTCCGCTTTGTAACTTGATTAGGCTAGAAAGTATACAGCGAAAGTAATGTGAAGGCAAAGTGTCAGAATCATCAGAGAAGAACCTATGTACAAATTTTACACCCCTTTTGGCAAAATGGTACGTTGGGACTTGGAACAGACATTGAGAGCTTTCTAGTGAACTAAGGCGTTTAGGAAATCAGTAATTCCAATCAAAAGGCTCAAAGTATTTGATAACCTTACATGAACTGTTTTTATCAAGACTCAGAGAGATAAACATTTAGTTTGTTAAAAAGTAAACATACACCATTAAACATTAACGTTTGATGTTATCTCCTTGGAAGTTGTTAAAGTCTTTGATGAAAGGTGTTAACGTGAACTTTCTGTTTGGCTAATAAGCCTTCAATTCCATGATACTTAACAATAATATAGTAATGTGTAATATAATGTTTCCTTATATTTTAACGGAAAACAATTATTACCTGCTTTTTAATTTCAATTCTCTTTGACATGGAGAGTTGATTCAGAAACAATTCTGACATACAATGATGAAAATAACCAAAAAAAACAAGTATTTACATATGAATAAGATACACACACTCGGAGACAATTAAAGCAAACATCATTTACAGTGGAGTGGGCAAGAGGTTGACAAGTTACACAGAATGAGGTAATGTGTATTTCAAGATGGGTTAGGTGCAGAGTTGCTCACCATGTATGACAAGAGGCAGTTGGATAAGGTGCGTAGAAGGTGTGGGAATCAGATCAGAAACAGAAATTGTTTTATTTCAAAGTGGATTGCAGCTCAGTAAGTTTGATTTTGAATAAAAAAGGTGTTGATTAAAGTCTGAAATTATTGTTAAATAATTTCCGGTGAACGGCTCCAGAGAAAATAATGATGCATAAGGAGGTGTTGATTTTTGGGCTGATATGTCTCAGTCATTTTGTAAATACTTTTAATGTGAAAAATAATCATTCAAAAGATACAGGCAACAATTACTATGCTTTCAGCTCAGGCACGGCAAGTATAAACACTTTTTGGTCAATAAATTTAAGGCAATCAGTTTACCCTACTCATGGTAAAACCATGGTAAACATCACTCAAGGTTATTGCATTGTTGGGTCACAACACACTCTCATACCTGGTTTTCATTACATATAATAATTGGTAATATAAAACATACAATGAAATATTGGCAGAGCAGGTTGTTTCACAAATGAGGAATATAAGTTGGGGTAAAATTACATGATTGTGAAAAACCCTTTAAAGTCAAAGTACATCAGGTCTATCCCCAATATTTAGGTGCGGACTGGGGTAAAATATCGGCACGGGAGTCGAATCGTCAACAACCTGGATGGAGGGGCTGAATGCTATATTGTATTATTATAATATTATTATAACTATTACTAAAGTAATTAACAATAATTACATCGTTTGTCTTCACTAATATATTTGAATAATATATATCCATTGCGAGTTTGCTGTCACTCAAGGGAAATGCTTGAACGGGGTCTTGTAGCAAGTTAATGTGACAACATTTCTGCTTCTGTAATTGCCTCCATTTCTGATAATGGGCTGGTGAGTATTTGACTATTGAAATACTGATAAACCCTCTGCTGTCTACATCTCTGGTGTTTTTCTTTTTATATTGTACACTGCCTATATCCTCTCGCTTTTATTTTTTCTCTTACTTACTCCGCACCGCCTTTCCTCTTCCTCTCCATTTTTACAAGAAATGTATGTTAAAAAAAGCTGCAAATGCAAAATAAAACGTTGCTTCAAATATTGACCAATCCCGTTCTGCAAATATGTTGGACAAATTTATGTAAGTGTCACACCTCCTCCCTCTTCAATATTGAAATATGGGGTCGGTCTATAGCCTTTGTGTGGACCTTTGTGCGCCAGAGAGTCAGACTGAAGCTCCAAAAAGTCTGATCATCTTTGGAAAAATTGCACATAAAGAGCGGCTGCTGGGCGGCCTACGTAAATTTGGTCGGCCCAGCCAACCAAGAAAAGTCCTGAACCTCCCGATGTCCATTCCACCCCTGCCAGTATGCAAAATGTATCTAGTTCTCAGAGAGTCAATATATTCCCAAACATATCCATGGATCAATGTGACCTCCATTTGGTAAAGTGCTATGTTCTGACATGGATGAGACATTGAGTGTTTTCAAGTGAATTAAAGTGACATCTTGCGGCAGGGAAGAAACACTGCCACTTAGGCCAAAGTCTCAATGATCAATAGCGGTTAAAAACCATGAAAGAAAATGCAAAATTTACAATATGTACAATGTATGTAGTCTGTAAAAACACAATGTATTTGACGTTACTATTACTTTTTATATTACCAATACAAATAAATTCCTGGTAAATTGTAAAACCTATTACTAATTTTATGATCTAAGACTTTCTCTATGTACCCAAAAGGCCTTTCTCTCAAGTATTGTTCACAAATCTCTCTAAATCTGTGTTAGTAAACACTTCTCCTCTGCTGAGATAATCCATCCACAGGTGTGGTATATCAAGAGGCTGATCAGACAGAATGAGTATTGCACAGATGGGCCTTAGGATGGCCACAATAAAAGGCCACTGGAAAATGTGGAGTTTCACTGTATCGGGAGGGTGCGGGGGGGTCCGAAAACCAGTCAGTATCTGGTGTGACC
This sequence comes from Esox niger, assembly GCA_016801105.1. Classification (NCBI taxonomy): domain Eukaryota; kingdom Metazoa; phylum Chordata; class Actinopteri; order Esociformes; family Esocidae; genus Esox; species Esox niger. Next base: position 48,099 of record JACXGJ010001641.1, read on the forward strand.
ACCATTTGCCTCACGCAGTGCAACACAACTCCTTCACATAGAGTTGATCAAGTTGTTGATAGTGGCCTGTGGAATGTTGGTCCACTCCTCTTCAATAGCTGTGTGAAGTTGCTGGATATTTGCAGGACCTGGAACACGCTGTTGTATACGGCGATCCAGAGCATCCCAAACATACTCAATGGGTGATCTCATCACGGTATCTCTGTGCATTCAAAATGCCATCAATAAAATTAACCGGTGTTCGTTGTCCATTACTCACGCCTGGCCATACCATAACCCCACCGCCACCATGGGCCACTCAGCAAACCACTCACCCCTCACGACGCCATCTGTCATGTACAGTGAAAACCGGTATTCATCTGTGAAGAGAACACCTCTCCAAAGTACCAGACGCCATCAAATGTGAGCATTTGCCCAATCAAGTCGGTTAGGATGATGATCTGCAGTCAGGTTGAGACGCCAATGAGGACAACAAGCATTCAAATGAGCTTCCCTGAGACGGTTCCTGACAGTTTGTTCAGAAATTCTTTGGTTATGCAAACCGATTGTCAGAGCAGCTGTCCAGGTGGCTGGTCTCAGACGATCTTGGAGATAAAGATGCTGGATGTGGAGGTCCTGGGCTGGTGTGGTTACACGTGGTCTGCAGTTGTGAGGCCGGTTGGATGTACTGCCAAATTCTCTGAAATGCTCTGGTAGAGAAATTGACATTTCACAGGAATCAACTTGCAACATCTGTGACGTTGTGCTGTGTGTCCTTTTATTGTGGCCAGCCTAAGGCACACCTGTGTAATACTCATGCTGTCTGATCAGCATCTTGATAGACCACACCTGTGAGGTGGATGGATTAACCTGGCAAAGCAGAAGAAATGTAGACAATATTTCAGAGAAATAGGCCTTTTGTGTACATAGAGAATATACACAAAAGGCCTTAGATCTTTGAGTTCAGCTCATGATGATTGGGGTCAATAACAAAAGTGTTGCGTTTATAATTTTCTTCAGTGTATTTATTTGTTATTTGGCTTCCTATTCATTGTTATAGATTTTTTATCACTTTTACTGATTTATTTTTTGTTAGTATTTCTACTGGCACTTCTAACCTGCAAAATGAATTGGTGACATGGCTGGCCTTCAGGGACCATTCATTTTGTGTATCAGATTATTAGCATTTATAAATCACCTCATAATTGCTTAGGAATAATGGACTCTTTGGACATTGGACATAATAAGCGCTATCTGTGCTGCAGGAGCTGTGTATGTTTAAAACTTTTAACGTGGAAGCAAATTCATTTACATCGACTGCAGTCAGCATGGGTGACAGCGACATAATGCTGCCCAGTAACTCATCAAGACATCTATACAAACAATCCAAGTTTGAGCTATACCACCAAATTTGCCAGAATAGTTTTGAAAGGTGATTGGGAAGTGTATTTTATAGAATTCCAATACTTGGAAGACTTTTACCTGGGGTGATAACGGATTCAAACTACATGACTCAAAACACAACAAAGTATGAACTCAACACCAGTTATTACAACGGCATGGGAAACTAGTGGCAGAGATCATTATTTATATAAAACCACATAGCATGTGGGCGGGGTATGATGAATTTTAAAATAGAATGATTCTATAAGGCCAGCCCTATTTTTATTTTATTTGTGAAAAGTTGGAATGGATGGCAAAGGTATGGTAAATGGTGGTACGCCCCATGGTATGGCCCATTCACCACAGATATTCTGGCAGGGTTTAACACCCTGCCCATCAACACAGATATAATTGATTATCAAAGATTATCAAATTATCAATAAAAAAGAAAGCATTTATATGTGGTGTTAAATAATGACTGATGTTTTAATAAAACATAAAAAACATGTTTTCCGTTTCTTTGAAGGGTATGTTAAACCTACAGTACACATATGCTGAGGCCCTGGTTGGCGGTTGCGAGCTACAGTGGATATAAAAAGTCTACACACCCCTGTTAAAATGTATAAGGTTACATCCAAATTATTGTGACCTAAAATTTTAAATCTGATAACCTTAAACTTACCGTATCCCTTACCCTAAACAGTCTTCTAAATCTAACCTGTAACTAAACCTTAGCATGCAGTTGCTTATCATCAGACACCTGTCCACAGAAGCAATCAATCAGATTCCTAACTCTCCACCATGGCCAAGATAAAAGAGCTGTCCAAGGTTGTAGACCTACACAAGGCTGGAATGGGTTACAAGACCAGCGCCAACCAGCTTGGTGAGAAGGTGACAACAGTTGGTGCGTATATTCGTAAATTGAAGAAACAAAAAAGAACTGTCAATATCCCTCGGTCTGGGGCTCCATGCAAGATCTCACCTTGTGGAGTTGCAATGATAATGAGGACAGATTGGAATCAGCCCAGAACCTCACTGGAGGATCTTGTGAATGATCTCAAGGCAGCTGGGACCACAGTCACCAAGAAAACAATGGGTAACACACTACGCCGTGAAGGAACCAATATCCTGCAACGCCTGTAAGGTCCCCCTGCTCAAGAAAGCACATGTACAGGCCCATTTGAAGTTTGCCAATAAACATCCTAATGATTCAGAGGAGAATTGGGTGAAAATGTTCTGGTCAGGTGAGACCAATATCAAGCTCTTTGGCATCAATTCAACTCGCCGTGTTAGGAAGAGGAATGCTGCCTATGACCCCAAGAACACCATGCCCGCCGTCAAACATATAGGGGGAAACATTGTGCTTTGGGGGTGTTTTTCTGCTAAGGGGACAGGAACACTTCACAGTATGAAAGGGACAATGGACAGGGCCATGAACCGTCAGATCTCGGGTGAGAACCTCATTCCCTCAGCCAGGGCATTGAAAATGGGTCGTGGATGGGTATTCCAGCATGACAATGACCCAAAACACATGGACAAGCAACAAAGGAGTGGCTCAACAAGAAGCTCATTGAGGTCCTGGAGTGGCCTAGCCTGTCTCCACACCTTAGTCCCATAGAAAATCTGTGGAGGGAGCTGAAGGTTCAGGTTGCCAAAAGTCAGCCTCAAAACCTTAATTATTTGCAGAAGATCTGCAAAGTGGAGTGGGACAACATCCCTCCTGAGATGTGTGCAAACCTGGTGGCCAACTACAAAAAACGTCTGACCTCTGTGATTGCCAGGAAGGATTTTGCCAAAAAGTACTAAGTCATGTTTTGCAGAGGAGTTGAATACTTACATCCCTCATTAAAATGCTAATCAATTAATAAAATGTTTGACATGCGTTTTTCTGGATTTCATTGTTGTTATTCTGTCTCACTGTTCAAATACACCTATCATTACAGTTATAGACTGATCATTTCTTTGTCAGTGGCATACATACAAAATCAAAATACCTTTTTCCCCTCACTGTATAACAGTTTCTACAAAACATGTAAGACATATAATAGCAAAAAAGAGTAGAATATGACTGCTTGATATTAATATTTTTTGGAAAAACTGTAATAGATGACCTCTGAAATGTTTAACACTAGTAATTTGCAGAAACAATGACATAAGGATATTCCATACTAATATTCAGTCGGTACTCATTTTATAAATTCTAAACTCTGGGATGATTCAAAGTTGTGGTACATGTAGATTTCACTGCCATCAGTGCAGGCCATACGTACCCATGACTGGCAAGATATACAAGATAGCTTGACCTCTTTTGATTTTGAAAAGCTCTCTTGGCAGACAATGAAGAATTTTTCCTTTACCCCACTTCCATCCTCATTTTTATTCTTTCTTTTACTTAATTTCTTTCCCCCTTTTCTGCTGACATCTTTTGCTTCACTTTGAAGGAGGATGTTTGGTTTTGCTCCTCTGCTGAACTCAATTCTTCCTCCCCACTCTCATCCTCATTACATTTTGTTTTGTGTATTTTTTTCTTTCTTTTTTTTACCATTTTCTAAATTTCTGCAAATAACTTCTGTTTTACTTTGGACAAGGATACCTTCTGGTCTTCCACAAGGGAATTCCTAAGAAATGCTGTGTCAGTGAGAAATGCTGTGGTTCTCCATCTTCTGGTCTTAGTTGTCTTTTGCAGCCTGGCTTGTGGGAGTGGCCTCACCAAGAAAAGTCATCTAAGATCAAGGACATGTTCCAGCTGCTGGCACGGTAGAGACAGTGGAAGGCGGCCCAGTGACAGGCACAGTGGAAGTGGTGGAGAAAGGCCCAGCAGTAGGTACATTTAAGGCAATGTAAGGTTGCACTCTCAAACAGTGATTGTGGCTGAAGTCCCCTATTCATCTTCCTGGGCCTGAATCTATACATAGATAACTATAAAGAAAAAAAACGTCTATGTTCTCTGTTTTAACACAAAAAGAATGGTGCTTCTTATAAGTCAAATAATCAAACACTTTGATTTTGTGGCTCTTATGCAATCAAACCGTTTAAAATCCACTGAACAGAAATACTAACAATGAAAGGAACTTTGCTCTTGCAGACATATACAACTCTGGAAAAAATTAAGAGACCACGCCAAGGTTTTTTTAAATCAGCATCTCTACACGTATGGCAGCCATTCCATTCCAGTGAATGTTTATTTCCCACACAGGCACACCTCATTTTACTAAATGAGGTCCTAATTAGGTGATTACCTGACCCAAATCATATTTAACGAGAAAAAGGATAAAAAACACTGTTGTGCTCATCACTATCCTCTTGCAAAAACAGTGCAAGTCGTACCTCAAAGGTAATTTGAATACAAAAATAACTATTCATAATGACAAGAGTTGAACGAAAGGAAGGGTTCATTTCTGGCTTTACTGGCAGAGAGATACAGAGAGCATCAAGTTGCTTCCATTCTGAAAATGTAAAAGACAGCGGTTCATAAGAACAAGGTCAAGCAATAGACATTTGGGACATCAAAGCTACAGACTAGCAGAGGGCAAAAACGACTGTCCACTCATCGAGATGACCATCAACTTATTCGAGTGTCACTCAACAACCGTAGGATGACATCAAGTGACCTACAAAAACAATGGCGGACAGTAGCTGGGGTGAAGTGCACGGAGAGGACGGGTCGAAACAGGCTCCTAGGGGCAGAGCTGAAGTCATGCAAAGCTAGAATAAAGCTCCTCATCAATGAGAAGCAAAGAAGAGCCAGGCTGAAGTTTGCAAAAGACCGTAAGGATTGGACCGTAGAGGAATGGAGTAAGGTCATCTTCTCTGACGAGTCAAATTTTCAGCTTTGTCCAACACCTGGTCATCTAATGGTTAGATGGAGACCTGGAGAGGCCTACAAGCCACAGTGTCTTGCACCCACTGTGAAATTTGGTGGAGGATCAGTGATGATCTGGGGATTCTTCAGCACGGCGGGAATCGGGTAGATTTGTCTTTGTGAAGGACACATGAATAAAGCTAAGCCCAGGTTATCCTGGAGGAACACCTGCTTCCTTCATCTCTAAAAATGTTCCCCAACTCTGTCAATTGTTTTTTCCAGCAAGACAATGATCCATGCCACACAACCAGGTCAATCAAGGTGTGGATGGAGGATCCCCAGATCCACCAGCCCATGGTGGAGAGCATGCCAAGACGCATGAAAGTTGCAATAAAGAATCTGGGGTATTTCACCAAATACTAATTTCTGCTAAGTTAAAACATTAGTATTTTGTTGTTGAAAACTGAATATGAACTTGTTTTCTTTGCATTATTTGAGGTCTGAAAACAATGCATATGTCTATTATTTATTTATTTATATGGTTATTTTGACCAATTGTTATTTTCTACAAATAAACACTCTAAATGACAATATTTTTATTGGGAATTTAGGAATAATGTTGTCAGTAGTTTCAAATAAAACTCAAACTTATGAATAGTAAAACTAGAGTAACTCATAATTTTGCAGGGGTCTCCATTTTTTTTAACACATTTAAAATGCAAATGTTTTTATGCAAAGAATATATGTTCATTGATGAGCTGCTATACTAGAACAAACACATTAATTTTGACATACCATATTTAAATGTAATTTTTCATTTATTGAAATATGTTCATTTTCAAACAGAAATATAAGTCAACACAGACAAATAAGGTGCTTACACTGGGCCATGTGGCTCGGGGGGCAACTGGAACACAGTGTTATAATTGCCCCTGATCCTCCAGTCATGATAAAATCTTGTGTGCTAGACAGCAACACCTATGTATAGCAAATATAGTTCATGTTCATTCTTAACAAATAACCTAGAGATAAAATGTAAGCTAAAATTCACATTCATCAAAATTTCAGACAGAAGTTTTTTTTCTATTGTGCGATATGTATTTCATATGCATTGAGTTACATTGTGGCCACTGGTATGGGAAGGGGTTAAATGCCAGCAACATTAGCAAATACACAGTGCCCCTTCATTTTTATGCATATTATCACTCTATATACCTTCTTGAACATTTCCCAAAGTAAATTTTTTTTGGCACGTAATTACTCTATAGACTCTCCTGAACATTTTCTACAATACATTCACTGCGGCATATAGAATAGTTTTTTTTTCTTTTGTGTGATATGTATTTCATATGCATTGAGTCACATTGTGGAAAAATAGGGTGTGGAATATATTGTGTTGCTAGATGTAGCACACCACTCCCCATGGTTTGACAGGTTTGTATTACTCTACACACTCTACTGAACAGTTCCTACATTGCTTTCTCTGTGGAATATTCAATAGTTTATGAGCAGTGTGGCAATATTTATTCCATATTCGGTCATTGGAATTTTCAGAATTTTGACCCTGGAATGTGTTTTCATTGAAATTATTCTTTAATATGATCAAATATGAATTGTTTTCAATGATATGAGAGGTACATTTTCTTAAACAATTAATAAACTCAATTTGTCTATTTTGAAGTAATATGTTGGTGTCTTTTATTTTGGAAAATTCTTTATTTTCGTGACCCGGAAGTGTGTTTTTAATGTTGCTCACACGACGCTGATGCTGATATTAGCTTAATACTGAACTGAAAGACCGAAACATGTCTAGACATAATTCGTTTCGCGTGTTTTTAGATAAGTGCTTATCGTTGACTGCCCTGGAGATTGTAGGTGCATTTGAGAACATTGTAGTCGAGTATCAGGAAGAAAACGATCGGCTAAGAACAATGCTTGGGATCCCAAGGGAAATAAAATATCCACAAATCGGTGGGTATCGATCTAGTAGTGATCCGTGCGATGACTCATAGAGGTCGCAACGCTGTTAAATCTGCCATATCTGATAAGCGAAAGTCCCTGCCTAATGCTCTTTGTTGCAGTAAAAAACGTCTAACACTTATTAAAGACTTAATCTCCATTGTGAGGAAATTCTGTTGGCTATCATTTGCACGTTACTATATTGGCTACATAGAAAACAACACCAGTGTTACACCAGTAGCTAACATAGTGGCTTACGGTTAATTTGTTTACCGTTAACTTCGTCAGCTGACTAGCAAAAAGTTGACTATGTTAATTCTGGCACTTATACCATGGCTGGTCGTATTCATGACGGATTAACAGAAATACTCTGTAAAAATGCTGTTTGGTTAACTGTTAATACATTCCTTATATAGAATTGGAACCAACTTACACACAAAGGCTTTCCAATGCTTTTGTACTAAGGTTGTAAATAATAAAATGTGCCTGATATGGGAAGCTGTTTTAGTAAATAATTTGTATCTATATAAAATTAAATTCCCATTACATTTTTACTAGGAGCTCCCTGCACTTTATTTTCTGAAATATGTTTTAACTGTTTTCTTGTACTTAAAGAAATTTGTACCGGAAATTTGTAGCGACTCCAAATATCGGTCATCAGTCTCCATGATCACTAATAATCGGTAACAAAATTGCCCCTGAAAATTCCAAATAGTTTGACCCCTACTCCTGGTGCAGGACAAGTGTGTAGGCAGTTCCTGGATGATCAAGGCGTTGATTTCATTGACCAACCTTCACGTTCCCCAGACCTGAATCCAATTGAGAACCTCTGGGATGTTATGTACCAGTGAATCCAATGCCATCTAATAGTACCACAGACTGTCCAGGAGCTCATTGATGCCCTGATCCAGGTGTGGTAGGAGATTCCTCAGGACAACATCCGTCATCTCATCAGGAGCATGCCCAGATGGTGTTGGTAGTGCATGCAGCGACATGGGGGCCATGCACACTACTGAGATATTATGAGTTGCTGTGATGAAATTCGTATAAGTTGGAACAGCCTGTGATTTAAATTATTTACTTAGATTTTTGGTGTGTTTGAATCCAGCCATCAATCATTTGGTGACTTTAGTGTCCATTGATTATGCAATTTTGTTCTCAATGCTCAGTAAATATTTCGAACTTTAATATATTTCGTTCATTGAGAATTGAAGTGTCAGTTATATCACAAAACATACTTTTTCAAGGAATAAAACGTTGTAATGTTCTTTTAGTCCCAACATCAACAGTGAAGAGGCTACTCCGGGATGCTGGTTTACTAGGCAGATTTCTTCCTCTGTTTGTGTTTTCTTAATCCTTTCTTTTTATTGGACATTTTGAAATGTGTCTTTTTATTTTTTCCAACACAGAAAAATGTCATTATATTAAAAAAATCTGACTGTTAGACTAACCTTTCACCAACTCTGTAATGTGTGTTTTTAAATAGATTTTCATCTAACCAAATCCAAAGGTATTTGGAGGTAGGATCACATTGTATAATGGTGCCATCAAGAGCAATACTATTGAAATCATATAAATATATTTAGATTTTGGGACTTTGAGATTGTATTTATTTAGTTTTGCCTGCATTTAGAAGAGACAGAATGTAATTTTGTTGTTGGAAGTCAGTCTGTAATTATGCAAAAGCTTGAGCAAGAGAAGAGGCGGTAGTGTATTTCACTGTGTAATCAGTATCAAAATGAAAGCTACAGTATCTTAGAGTTACAGTTACCTAAAATGAAACCCTGGGAAGTGTACAACAAAAATCTTTCTTCATCAAAATTGAATGATCAACTGCATCAAAAGCCTTTGACATACTAACTAAACAGAGACACATACTAGATTTTTCTTTCAATGCTTTGTCAATATCATTACCAATGTAGTAGCAGTAATAGTATTATGGTCTTAAACCAGACAGATATTTATTCACAATGCCTTTGTCAGCTAGAAACAAAGAACGCGTCCATGTATTTACCAAAGATAACAGAATTATATCTAAGCAAGCAAATTTGATCAAACTACCTTATGATGTTACAGCAGAGGCTATCACTTAGTATACAAATCCTAGCAGAGTGGCCAATATCCACATTCAGTTGTAACCATGCAGTTGTTTTCTAATAGAAGGATCAGGGCAAACAGTTCAATTGCTTAGAAATAGAGATAGCATAAGAGATGTTGAGAGGGAATCTTTTGGTGCAAATTATGTCCAGCTAAAGCAATATCTGATTAATATGTCTTTTTTGATGATCAAGTTCCAGATTGCATCATATTGTCTGGATTTGCCTGAAATTATGTTTTTAGTGATTCCCAACTTGGAAAATAGACTGTATATTTAGGTGCCAGAATCCAAGCCCCCTACATCAAGTTAATTGTCAATAAACACAGGATTACTAGAGTTTACAAATTCATAACTAGAGATTACTAATTACTGCTCCGATACTAAAAAACTGCCCTTGACTGCAGTTTTTCAAAACCCTTTTAAAACCCAGTTTTTTATTTAGAATCTCCCATGTAACAAATGCATTGTACCGGAGAGTGACATTTGTTCCATTTCTGTTTAAGCTGCAATACTTTTGGTCTTCTGCTTCCCCCTAGAGTCCTTGCAGTTGTCTCTGGTTGTCTCTGAAGAGGAGGTTCCCCCTGCACTGCGGCGCCTTGATCAGGAGTGGAGTGGGGGTCTGGGACAGAAGGACCCAGAGCCCATACAGATTAAAGAGGAACAGTATGAACTCAGAACTATTCAGAAGGAAGAGCAGTTTCAAGGGCTTGTTACTACAGAAGACTCCTTATCCACTCCTTTCCGTGTAAAAATTAAATGTGGTCAGGAGGACCAACTTCGTAATGCCATACTAGATCCCACTTTCAGTCAACTGGAAATGTCTAAACTACAGTCATTACGTTTGGATATAAATGATTTCTTAGCGGCCTCTGCTGTTAAGATTTTCAAGGCAGTAAAGAAAACTGTTGCGGAGTACCGGGAAGAGAATGATCACCTACGGAGAATGCTTCATTTAACTCCAGAGATAAAATTATATCAAACAGGTTTGTATTAAGATATTTTAATATCTTGCTATACAGGTGCTGGTCACATAATTAGAATATCATCAAAAAGTTTGATTTATATCAGTAATTCCATTCAAAAAGTGATACTTGTATAATGTATACAGTCATTCCACACAGACTGATATATTTCAAGTGTTAATTCCTTTTAATTTTGATGATTATAACTGACAACAAAGGAAAACCCCTAAATCAGTATCTCAGAAAATTTGAATATTGTGAAAAGGTTCAATATTGAAGACACCTGGTGCCACACTCTAATCAGCTAATTAACTCAAAACACCTGCAAAGGCCTTTAAATGGTCTCTCAGTCTAGTTCTGTAGGCTACACAATCATGGGGAAGACTGCTGACTTGACAGCTGTCCAAAAGACGACCATTGACATCTTGCACAAGGAGGGCAAGACACAAAAACGTTGCTAAAGAGGCTGGCTGTTCACAGAGCTCTGTGTCCAAGCACATTAATAGAGAGGCGAAAGGAAGGAAAAGTTGTGGTAGAAAAAAAGTGTACAAGCAATAGGGATAACTGCACCCTGGAGAGGATTGTGAAACCAAACCCATTAAAAAAAGTGGGGGAGATTCACAAAGAGTGGACTGCAGCTGGAGTCAGTGCTTCAAGAACCACCACGCACAGACATATGCAAGACATGGGTTTCAGCTGTCGCATTCCTTGTGTCAAGCCACTCTTGAACAAGCCACAGCGTCAGAAGCGTCTCGCCTGGACTAAAGACAAAAAGGACTGGACTGCTGCTGAGTGGTCCAAAGTTATGTTCTCTGATGAAAGTACATTTTCCATTTCCTTTGGAAATCAAGGTCCCAGAGTCTGGAGAAAGAGAGGAGAGGCACAGAATCCAAGTTGCTTGAAGTCCAGTGTAAAGTTTCCAGTCAGTGATGGTTTGGGGTGCCATGTCATCTGCTGGTGTTGGTCCACTGTGTTTTCTGAGGTCCAAGATCAACGCAATTGTCTACCAGAAAGGTTTAGAGCACTTCATGCTACCAATACCTGGTTTAAGGACCATGGTGTCCCTGTTCTTAATTGGCCAGCAAACTCGCCTGACCTTAACCCTATAGAAAATCTATGGGGTATTGTGAAGAGGAAGATGCGATACGCCAGACCCAACAATGCAGAAGAGCTGAAGGGCACAATCAGGGCAACCTGGGCTCTCATAACAGCTGAGCAGTGCCACAGCCTGACCGATTCCATGCTACGCCGCATTGCTGCAGTAATTCTGCCAAAAGGGGCCCCAACTAGGTATTGAGTGCTGCTTTTCATGTTCATACTTTTCAGTTGGCCAACATTTCTAAAAATCTTTTTTTGTATTGGTCTTAAGTAATATTCAAATTTTCTGAGATACTGATTTTGGGGTTTTCATTAGTTGTCAGTTATAATAATCAAAATAGAAAAGGAATGAACACTTGAAATATATCAGTCTGTGTGGAATGACTGTATACATTATGCAACATTCACTTTTTTAATGGAATTACTGAAATAAATCAACTTTTTGATGATATTCTAATTATATGACCAGCACCTGTAGTTCTACTTAATAAGTAAACTGTACAAGTTTTCAATAATCACTGCTTAAACAAGTCCATAACAACTTTTTAGTTGGCACCAGTAGTGGGGAGGAGGTTTTAACATACTCTTAAGAGGAATGTTAAATGGGCATGGTAGGGACTTTGCTGTCCTAGCATCAATGGGTATGTAGTTGATTCCTCATCCACAGTATTTCTGTCAATGTGTTGATAGAGATGTTGGGGAAATATATAGGATAGTTTTTGTTAAAAGTACTGAGTTCCAATTCAGGTCCATGCTACAGAAGCGAGTTGAAGAAGGGTTGTTTCAGGTAAAATGCCCCCCCCCCCCCACCAGATCAATGTCTGTTTACTGACACAAAAAAGAAGAGTTTCATGATTTTTTTGGGCTATGCTTAGGGAAAAGGATTATAAAGTAAAATAAATAGCTTCAATTGAGATTCATTTGTATTTTATCAAATGTTTTTATAGAAAATTGGCATTTTTCCAGCTGCTAGGGTACCCCCAATGGGGTTTATTACCTCCAGGGGAATCTTATCCTAATAGAAGAGGACGCATAAGGGTTTTAAAAGGACCAGGGCCAAAATATACATCTAACTGCTTGAGGCTCATGCCCTGAGTCATGTCGAGACTCAGTTGAAAGGAGACACTTTGTAGACCAAGTGGTTAATTTCCTACTACACAACTGCAGAGAACATACACAGTGTTAGTCTAATGACAAATTAAGGTGTCCACAATCCCAGTTATGTCACACATGATGAATCATTAGCTTCCCTGCATAAAGGTTCTGACAGGAGGCGTGACGAAAACGCTGATCCAATGCCTCCCAAATCAAGTGAACTATTTACAAAAAATGGCAGAGTTAACAGCCAACTATTAAGTCATATGTGCATAAACACAACAGACCGCATAAAGTGAGAAAAAAAAACAGTTTACACTAAGTATTCAGAGCACCCTGTCAAGTTCTCTACACAAGATTGCGCGGCTGATGCAAAAAGCCCTAGTAGTCTCTGCGGTGAAGCACGGGGTGGCAGCCCAAGTTGCACAGGTCATGGATGACATCCGGTGGCACAGAGTACAACCACGTCTCCCCACTTCACTCTTTTTGCCTTCAGGCACCTTTTGGTCTGCATTACTGTATTTAGGAAGATGCGTTACTGGTGGCAGGAGCAGAGGAGACCGAGGTACAGGCTGTGGCTGGAACAGTAGCAGGAGTTGGAGGTAACCTGGTTCCAAAATCAGCAAGCTCCTGGATGAGCAGCTCTCTAAAGGCTAATTTTGTCAAAGGTGCCTGTCAACGACTCTTAGCCACTTCCTGCTGTAGGCATTCACCACAGCGATGTCCATGAAATGATATAAAAAGTATTTTGACATTTTCCTTGTTTTGTGGATACATTGTAATACCCAATCAGTGCATTGGATAGATCGACACCTCCCATGAACCTTTTATAGTCCACAGCAACAGGAATGGGAAAATATTTCTTGGTCCTATGTCCCATTTGCATCCTTTACACGCCTGCTGACATGGTCGCTACTGTAGGACTTGTGGATGGTCACAGAGGCAGCTGGTAATGTCTTGAGCTTCTCCAATAATCCTACAGGCTCCTCATTTTGACCAGACCCATGTAAATGACCAGTGACATCTATGAATACATGTTATGGACTTCAATGGACTTCCACACCTCTTTCTCGACAGCTTGCTTTTTAGCCCCATATTAATTGGCGTAAGACAGGACTGATTTAGTGAGAACAGTTGTAGGGGGCTGTACTTCCTAGTCATGTCCCACTGAGGTGCTGGCTGCCTTTTTGGTCTAAATGTTGGTTGAGGTGGCTCCACATTATCCTCCAGCACAGTGTGCTAACGGTCTTCTGACTCACTGGTGGTGGCACCTGGTGCACTGTCCCACCTCCGCCTCTGGACTTGTCTGTTGACCCCTCTGGATGGCCGGACTGGGGTGGGTGTGGAACCAGCAGAGGAAGAACCAATTCTTGACCTAGTAAGAACAAGAGGGGTTGAAAGTGGCATGTTGCCGTTGTGTTTTGTTGCCTCACAACCTGGAATTTACATGGATTGTTCGAGGATTTGCATCATTAAATTGACAGAACATACCCACAACTTAGAAGATGTTTTTATTTATTGTGAAGCAAACAAGAAATAGGACAAAATAGAAGAAGATAAAGTTAATGTTCATAACTATTCACCCCCCTAAAGTCAATACTTTGTTGAGCCACCTTTTGCAGTAATCACAGCTCCAAGTTGCTTTGGATAAGTCTCTATGAGCTTGCCACATCTTGCCACTGGGATTTTTGCCCATTCCTCTTTTCAAAACTGCTCCAGTTCCTTCAAATTCGATGGTCTGTGTTTGTGAACAGCAATCTTTAAATCTGACCACAGATTTTCTATTGGATTGAGGTCTAGGCTTTGACTAGGCAATTCCAACACATTTACATGTTTCCACTTAAACCACTCAAGTGTTGCATTAGCAGTGTGTGTGGGGTCGTTGTCCTACTGGAAGGTGAACCTCCGTCCTAGCCTCAAATCACACATAGTGGACCAGGTTTTGCTCAGGAATATCCCTGTATTTAGCACCATCCATCTTTCCCTCAACTCTGACCAGTTTCCCAGTCCCGGCTGCTGAAAAACATCCCTACAGCATGATGCTGCCACCACCATGTTTCCCTGTGGGGATGGTGTTCTTTGGGTGATGTGATGTGTTGGGTTTGCGCCAGACATAGTGTTTTCTCTGATGGCCGAAAAGACCAGAGCACCTTCCTCCATACATTTTGGGAGTCTCACACATGCCTTTTTGCAAACTCAAAATGTGCCATTTAGTTTTTTGCTGAAAGTAATGGCTTTCTTCTGGCCACTACCATAAAGCCCAACTCTATGGCGCGTACGGCTTATTGTTGTCCTATGTACAGATACTCCAGTCTCTGCTGTGGAACTCTGCAGCTCCTACGGGGTTACCTTTGATCTCTGTGCTGCCTCTCTGATTAATGCCCTCCTTGACTGGTCCGTGAGTTTTGGTGGGCGGCCCTCTCTTGGGAGGTTTGCTGTTGTACCATGTTCTTTCCATGTGGTTATGATAGATTTGATGGTGCTCCTGTGGATCATCAAAGATTTTGATATTTTTTTCTTACCTAACCCTGACGTACTTTACAACAACATTGTCCCTTACTTGTTTGGAGAGTTCCTTGGTCTTCATGGCAGCTTTTGGTTAGTGGTGCCTCTTGCATAGGTGTTGCAGCCTCTGGGGCCTTTCGAAAAAGGTGTGTATTTGTACTGACAGATCATGTGACACTTAGATTGCACACAGGTGGACATCATTTCACTAATTATGTGACTTCTGAAGGTAATTGGTTGCACCAGAGCTTTTTATGCCTAGTAGTGCTGTGTATTTCAACATCACTGTGGTATTCCTCAAAATAGTGTTTTTATTTTTCCTGTATAAATCACATTTTCTACTGGACTTATACTTCCTATGTTTACTGGTCAATTATCCTATGTTTTCTGGTCAAGGTATCAGTACATGTTTTTTCAAGTTTCAACTTTAAAAACTTTATTAACAACAGTTAACATCCTGGAACAACCAATTAGCATTTGCTAGCTACTGATGACATCGTTGCTAAATGATAGAGGCTCTGTGGTGTTGCTACAGAATTTAGTTTGCATAGAGCCAATTTGCCATCACCAAATTCTGCTGGCTGTTTTGTCAGTATGCAGTCCAAAAATCGATATTTGTGAGACTGATTACTGAATTTAGTTTCAATTGTTTTTTTGAGTTTGTTTCTGCTTGCAATGGAGCTTTTATGGCTCTTTGAAATATAAACGCTGACAGTCAGTACTTTAAATACGTAGTGATGGATTTAGAATCTTAAGTGCTGGAATACAGAATGTATCACTGTACAAATACTTACGCACTAAAGTGTGGATAATTTCTGCCTTTCCTCTAGACTCGCTGCAGTTCTCTCTTGCACTCTCTGAGGCAGAGTTACCCCCTGAACAACGGCACCGTGAACAGGAGTGGAGGCTTAGTCTGGGACAAAAGGACCCAGAGCCAGTACAGATTAAACAAGAACAGGAGGAACACAGGACCAGTCAGGAGGAAGAGCAGTTTCAAGGGCTCCTGGATACAAAAGACTCTATACTCACTCCTTCCTGTGTGAAAAGTGAATGTAATCAGGAGGACCAACTTTGGTCTTTGACTCTTCCCCAAACTCAGACTGTAAAGAGAAGAGAAAGTTATTCTAAAACAATTACTTTCAAACCCTTTGGCCTTGTGACCCATCCAAAGTCTCTTGACCCTCAAGATAATCAGCACAACTCATCCAGCCCCAGCAAAGCCATTAGTGCCGACCAAGTAAGACTGGAGAATAGACCATCATCGGATTCCAGTACACCATCGGATTCCAGTCCATCATCGGATTCCAGTCCATCAACGGATTCCAGTCCATCATCGGATTCTAGTCCACCATCGGATTCCAGTCCACCATCGGATTCCAGTCCATCATCGGATTCCAGTCCATCATCGGATCCCTGCCCACCATTCGAGAAACACTGTTCCAATCCCAGCACCACAAAAACCCACAGTTGTTCTGACTGTGGTGAAATGTTTGCTTTGAAAAGTGACTGGCAGATGCATGTGATTCTCACCATGAAGAGACCCAGTTCATGCTGTTTCTGCAAAAAACGATATACCTCCACCTGTAAACTAAATGCCCACGTCCAACTCTGTCACAGTGGGAAACCAAACACCTGCCCCATTTGTGGCAAGGTCTTCAAACTAAAGCAATATCAGTCCAGGCACATGAGAATTCATGCAGAAGAGAAACCATTTAGCTGTAGGGACTGTGGGAAGAGATTCCATAGTAATGGGGCCCTAACAGATCATACACGTATTCACACAGGAGAGAAACCATTTAGCTGTGGGGACTGTGGGAAATGCTTCAATCATAAGGGCGTACTAACAAATCATAAACGTATTCACACAGGAGAGAAACCATTTCATTGTAAGGACTGTGGGAAAAGCTTCAGTCAAAATGGGGACCTTACAAAGCATAAACGTATTCACACAGGAGAGAAACCATTTAGCTGTGTGGACTGTGGAAAAAGCTTCCGACAAAAGGGGGCCCTAACATATCATAAACGTATTCACACAGGAGAGAAATCATTTAGCTGTGGTGACTGTGGGAAAAGCTTCCTTCAAAATGGGGACCTTACAAAGCATAAACGTATTCATACAGGTGAGAAGCCATTTAGTTGTGTTTACTGTGGGAAAAGCTTTTGTTGGAAGAAGCAGCTAAACTTGCACATCCTGACTCACACAAGAAATTAATCTTTTATCATTGAATCAGATGAGATCATCGATCCGGTGAAGTAATGTACATATCAATCAATCAATCAATGAATCAAATGTATTTTGTAAAGCCCTTTTACATCAGAAGTTGTCACAAAGGGCTTTTACAAAACACACGGCCCGAACCACCAAGGAACCAACAACAGTAGTGTTGAATTTCAGTAGCTAGGAAAAACTCCCTAAGAAAGCTGAAATTCTGAAAGAAACCTAAAGAGAAACCAGGTTTAGAGGGGTGACCAGTCCTCTTCTGGCTGTGCCGGATGAACATTTTAAGAGTCCAAATTGTAATAATTTAAAAAAGCATGTGGGCTGAGTCCAGAGTCTGTTTAAACCTAATCCAGATCGGAAGCATGACCAGATTGACAAGGACAGGGAAAACCGGGGGGGGGTCAGCAGAGAGGTAGCTGAAATCGTTAAGTCCGCAACGAGTCAAGCCTGGTACTCCGCAGGTGTGAGGCAAGACCTCATGTCCTCCTAAGTTTAAAACGGCAGGAGACAGGGAACATTTTGAAGATGCATTCATTTTAAAAAGTTTAATACATAATTTAAGTGTGCTAAAGAGTTTAAGTCTGCAAGGGGCTCTGTGTAGAATCGTGACCCATGTCTTATCCTCGTCTTCCCTTACCGAATGAGACAGGACTTGTTTTTGCCAGCACAGGGAGGTTTAGAGTGGGGGAAAGTACTGCAAAAGTATGAGGAGATTACATGTCAATGCAAACTGAAAGATGACCCAGTGAGAAAGTTTAAAATGAAATATCTCAGGCACTGAACAATGTCGTAGAAAGAAAATATTTGAAATATTAACTAATACATTAAATACAATAACTGCAGACGTCTATGGTTGATTTTTTTATTGCGTTTACGCTCGTTGTACATAATGGCCCATCTAGGAAACAACCAAGGGATGGTGTTGAACTGTAAAATTATTTCTGAAAGCCTGGTTTATGTGTTAATTATATCAAATTGTTAATCAATTGAATATTTTTTTCCTGCGTCTATTTAGTTAATTCATGGTGCTATAAGACGTGTATACCACAAGTTAGCCAGTTGCCACAATATTGTGAAATTATTTGTTCAAGTGCAAGCACCATATGACTGCCCACCAGGGGTGTAGCACAGAATTCTGGGCCCTGTACATAGGTGGTCTCTGAGGGCCCTACCCCTTTTTACTGAAGATTCAAACGTTACACTTTGGGGCCCTATATACTTATTACCCCTTTTCCCCTGGTCCAACGCCACAGCTGACCAGCAGGGCTTATATTTCCTGGCGAGTGGCTTTAATGCCCCCTACCTCAATTAATTATTAGGCCAAAGTTGCTGTTGTGCCCTTGCTGGGCTGGATTTTTTTTTTCAAATGTGTTTCATCCCTGTACTGCTTTTTTAGGTAGCTATGGTGTCTGTGTCTTTCTGTGCAGCAGGCTAGCATGCTAGCTAACATTCATCATTCTCTCTCTGTGGAATCTGAACCTAGATCTAGCTTCTCTAAATATAATATGGCCAACCTATCTTAATTTATAATAAATTGCTTATCTGAAATTCCTTATGTGGTGATGTATTATTGTATGCCTAATTAGCATGTTTATTACTTGCCTAATTTCAATTATATACAGTGAGGGGAAAAGTATTTGATCCCCTGCTGATTTTGTATGTTTGCCCACTGTCAAAGAAATGTTCTGTCCATAATTTGAATGGTAGATTTATTTTAACAGTGAGAGACAGAATAACAACAAAAACATCCAGAAAAACACATGTTATAAATTGAACAGATAAACCTACCATTAAAATTATAGACTGATAATTTCTTTGTCAGTTGGCAAATATACAAAATCAGCTGGGGATCAAATACCTTTACCTTTACCCTCAGAATATTATACACTAGGGTGGACTACTTTTACACCTTTTGGTTTGATCCAGGAATCACAACTACAATCTTCAAAATTCCATCAACTTTGAAAAACAGTTTTATTGCAATAACTTTACCACAATGTTACATATAAACTTGATTCCAAGTTTTCAAGTCCAGATGCGTTTTAGCTAATTCCTGTCTGGCTTTGTTGTGTTGCTCTCTCAGAAGTGGGGTTTTCTGGCTCTTCTACCATGCCATCCATTCAGACAGCTGGATGGTTGCAACTTGAAACTGTTGCAACTTGAGCATAAACATCAGCTTGGATCTGTTTTGAAGCTTTCCTTGGTTCTTTCTCCAGTATTCAGGCAGTCCTTCTCTTGGGTCAATTGTCCTCTTGTGGCCACATCCAGGGATGTTGTCTACCATCCAATGAGCCTTAAACCTCTTAATAATATCAGGAACATCAAGCTCTTCTGAGATGGTCTTGTAGCCATCCTTGAATAAGCATGAGTTTTCACATTTTTGTTTTGTTCCACTGCAAACCAAAGCCGTTCATTCATAGATGATAAAATACATTTTAATTTCATTTGCATTATTTTAATAATATCTAAGTGTACCAATTATTTTGGCCTAATCTGTATTTGCTTGTTAATATTCTTGTGAGGACCTTTTTGGACAAAAAAGAAAGAGATAGGCAGTCATATAAATCCCAATGCCTAGAGGCCTACCCATCACCTACTTTATTGGACTATTTGAGGTTTGTTTCTCCCTATTCTTATATAGCTAATTTATGTCTGTCAGTCTGGGATGTTTGTATTTCATTCAAGGGTGTCAAGTTTAATAAAAACAGGTACAATTCAAGTTCAATATAATATGTTCTGATGCCATTATTAAAAGACAATATGTTTAATTTTTGCAATGTAATATAAAAATGTACATAATGTACTGAAACATTATACATCGCAATACACGTGGAATTAGGATAGTGATCAACATTTATTCACCAGCAATAATTTTTGGTCTACTCAAAAGCGTATCCTAAAATAATGCATTTCTATTGTTCAGCAGCATCTGAACTGGCACAAACAAATGTTATCAGCTCCTCCTCAAGCCCATTGAAATACTAATTAAGAAAAATGCAGTCTATTGTAGGTGATCATTACTTAATATAATTATTCAAACTTTATTTAAACACAGAAATTTACCAAGATCTTGGTCTATTTTACAACATTGCAATTTATTACAGCATAAAACACTTACAAATGAGGCTTGTGTGCATAGCATTCCCATCACCATAGAACAGCACTGACATAAAAGTGTCTTGCACACATGTATTTATATGTTGAGCTGAAAACAATTATGACCTCCAGCTTACCAATTCTTTACCAACTCAAACCAAATTCCAAGGTATTAAAGGGTAGAAATTATAGGATAATTTAAAAGAAGACTGATTTAGAGATTATTGTGTACCTTTTTTGCATTTAGCACCAACCTTTAGTAGTTTTACATGATTAGATTGCAGGTCTGCAGTGCAAAGAGAGGGGGCAGTACTGTGTCATCAGTATGGAACTGAAAATTACAAATCAGACAAAACTAAGTCTGTGGAACTCCTTTTCATGCTACTAGAAATTGAAATTCAATCGCCTCAATTACTGTAATCTGGGATCTATCGATAAGGTGGTTTTGTAAACAGAGCAAATTGTTTATATCCTGGCACAATGAAGACCGCTTCAGTATTAATGTCATCCAAGGTGTTGATTATATCATTTACCACCCATGTAGCTGCTGTAATAATACTATGTCCAGGTAAAAAAACTATGCAAGTTAACTCATAAATATTCTTCAGGCATGATGATTTTGACAAAATAGTTACAGTTGTGCTCATAAGTTTGCATGCCCTGAAATTCAAATTGTGAAATGTTGACCTACATTTTTTAAATGTGACTGATCATGCATAAAAGATTTAAGGATAGTGATCATATGAAGCCATGTGTTATCACATAGTTTTTAGGCTCCTTTTCAAATTTTAATGATAACAGAAATCATCCAAATGGCCCTGATCAAAAGTTTACAGATCATTGAATGTTTGGCCTTGTTACAGACACACAAGGTGACACATACTGGAGACAATGGCAATTAAATGTCAATATCCCACTCATGTTGCTTTTTAAATTGCAGTTAGTGTCTGTGTATGAATAGTCAAAGAGACAGAAAATAACTGTTAATTGACATGCGTAACAAGGTAATGGGACTTTCTAAAGATTGAAAAGGATATAAAAAGATATCCAAAACCTTGCAAATGCCAGTCAGTGCTGTTCAACCACTTATTAAGAAGTGGTCAATTCAGGGATCTCTAGATACCAAGCCAAGGTCAGGTAGACCAAGAAAGATTTCAGCCAAAATTGCCAGAAGAATTGTTTGGCATAAAAAGACAATACTGGCAGACCATATATATTCTTCTGCACGAAAGCTGCACATGGGATGCTCTTAGACTGGATGTTGGCCTGGATGTGGCTGGAACTCTCCACCCAGGTGCACAACGGAGGCTGGAACCCAAGTACCATGCGTAAGGGGGTTCAGCCTGTGAAGGAAGGGGTGCAAGGATTTCTGAGAATACTCTGCACAGGGGAGAAAGCAGTTCCACTCACCTGGTCAGTCAAGATAGCATGTCTGAAGGAACATCTTGAGCTCTTGATTAGTACGCTCCGGGTGGTACCCGGATGTGAGTCTGACTGCAACCCCTAGTCTGAACATGAAGGCCATCCAGACACGTGGTGTAAATTGCAGGCCACTGTCAGAGACTATGTCCTCTGGAAGTCTTTACAGCTGGAAATCCTGCTGAAACAGTAGCTCAGTGACCTGGAGTGCAGAGGGGAGACCAGGTAGTGGCAAAAACTGAACCATCTTTAAAACTGGTCCTCTACCACGGCGATGGTGGTATTTCCCTCTGATGGGGACCAAGGCGACTGAGGCACTGGTAGAATATAGAGCTTGCACTCTGGAGCCGCCCGCGGCACCTTTGAGTGCACATAGTGCATGACAGGACGTTGTGTCGCACAGTCCTTCCCATTCCAGGCCACCATTACTTCTCCCGAGACATTACCAAGAACTGGACATCCCTCCAAAATTGAAGAGAAGAAAACTGGTCAGGGAGGCTTTCAAGAACCCAGTTAAAATTGGCCCACATATTCAATTGGTAAATCTCAATGGACTAGTTTATACCACTCTCTGTATCCTTGTCCTATCTTCCTTCCTTTCTCTAGTTATCTTTATCTGTGGATCTTTTTGTTAACATGTTTTAGCAGAGTGTTCTCAGTAAATATTCTACAACAAATGTCCAGACTGCACTACCGATCTCGTGGTCGTTTGGTGCATTACAAGTAAAACTGAAGGGATTTATTTTCTTTCCAATTCATTTTATGTTTTATTTCTAGGTGCCTATATTTTTGACCTTCTATTATTTGTTTTATTCATTTGTTTCAGCCTAAAGCAATGTAATATGACAATAAAGGCATGGAAATATCAGAAATGTACATTCAAACAAAACTTCATAAGGATTTCAATTAAATGTTATCATACTGTATCGCAGAAATGTTTTTTGCCGTTCCAACAGATGAGGTTTCTAAATTGTGTCCCAGAAGTCTGTTTTCATGTGTTTTTATTGTAGTCAAGGGAAATGTGATCACCAGGATACATGTAGTAAAAATCTGTCTGAAATCACCCCAGATTAAAGGAGCTGCAGGAATTTCTGGCAAGTACTGGCTGTGTGCTACATGTGACAACAATCTCCCATATTCTTCATATGAATGGGCTATGGTGTAGGGTGGCAAGACCGAAGTATTTTCTTACAAAGAGAAACATCCAAGCTCACCTGAAGTTTGCATAAACAACCGTCAAGTATCCCAAAAGCACATGGGAAAATGTTTTATGGTTGGATGAAACCAAGGTTTAACTTTTTGGCCATAATGTCAAAAGGTATGTTTGGTGCAAAAACAACACTGCTCTTAAATTTTCTTATTTTCTGAGGCTGCCCAAAAAACTGAAATGTCACTGTCACCCTTCCTCTTGCTCATGATGACACTCAATGTGAATGAAAGCCAACTGTAATAAAACTTTGCACTTCAATCAAACAAACACTAATAATGCTATTCATCATGAGCAAGTACTGCTATACAGTATAATATACAAATATGCCATAAATGAAAGCTACTACTGTCTACATAAATAACACATGCAGGGCAACATAAATGATTGATACTTTACTTCACTTTGACAAATATAATAAAGACAATAACATTAGCTGAATACTCCTAGGCGCACTATTGTTGGTTGCTGGGTGAAAGTGTGGCTAATTAGCTTAATTTATCATAGCTAAATTAATTGATGTTTGATTAATTTGCATTTGCAAATTGGCCCATTGCCTTTGCCAGCTTGCCTCCTTCCCATAGTGCATCCTGGTGCCATGTGTTCTCCAGGCAAGTGACGCACACGCATCCGGGCAATCCACGTGATGTAATAGAAAACGTGATTCATCAGACCCTGCTACCTTCTTCCATTGCTCCATGGTCCAGTTCTGATACTCACGTGCCCATTGTAGGCATTTTCAGCAGTGGTCAGGGGTCAGCATGGGTACCCTGACTGGTCTGCGCAACAAACTGTGCACAGCCCCATACGCAACAAACTGCAAAGCAATGGGTGTTCTGACATCTTTCTATCAGTACCAGCGTTAACTTTTTCAGCAATTTGATCTACAGTTGCTTGTTTGTTGGATTGGACCACACGGTCTAGCCTTCGCTCCCTTCTGACCTAGTCATTTAACCATCACAATTTGTCCTCTGTCAAAGTCTCTCAAATCCTTATGGTTGCCTGGTTTTACTGCTTCTAACACATCAACTTTGAGGAAAGAATGTTCACTTGAGTCCTAATATGTCCCACAAACTGACAAGTGCCATGATAACGAGATGATCTGTGTTATTTACTTCACCTGTCAGCGGTCATAATGTTATGGCTGGTTGGTGTTTATAATAATTACAGCTTTGATCAAAAGACTTCTGAAAGCACATCATCCCAATTATATACACACAGGCAAAGACGGTGGTGTGATGTCTGGAGACATGAGTATATCCTAATTTGTTAACTAACAAAAAGTTTTTTAACCTTTTGTTCTTCGCTTGTTCTTACACTTCAAATTGATATTTCCATCCATGTGCATTGAACTGCGCAAACAATAACGCGGGTGCAATATGCATTTTCCAATGGTGAATTACATTTAGGAAATTTCACATTTCCATAAGGTGCACAATGCAGTGCTTAAAATTGATATTAATAGGAGCAGCATGTGTACCGGAGGTCGCAGTTCCAGGACCCTTGTTATTCGCGACGGCGTCACCTAACAAATTGGATAACCATGTTTAACCAATAGCATGTTTATTAACCAGATGGAGGGTAATCAGAGTGTGAGTAGCTATATTGAATCTAGTATTGTTTGGAATAAAATAATGCTGGTGTCTTGAATTGGACAGGGAAGTTAATGTTAGCTAGCTTGTTGACTGAATGTTAATCAAACTTTGTGTTTTGAAATGAATTCGACAGCAAAGTTGATGTTAGCTAGCTAGGCTGAACTTCGCACAAAGGCTTAAGGTTTAGGATTACAACGTTAGCTAACTAGTTAAGTTAGCTAATTAGCTAACGTTATGATACCAAAAGCTTTACTATAATAGTCTTAAAGGTACTACGATCATCTGTTAACTTATGATAGCTTGTGGCACAACAAACATTTAGCCTATTTGTTTTGTTTAATATTGAATCCATAGAGTAATTTTGGCAAGACCAACTAGGTGTCTGATATAAATTGTTGACTAAATGACTATGATCTTTAATTAATTCAGACCAGTACATGAATTAAACTTCAAAAGATGAAAAATGCATGTGGATATGATGTCTGTCAGCTAAATCAAGTCTTTTCAATGTAAATGCTTGTTCAATTTTAACATTTTACTTAAGATAAAATAGTGTAATTTATTACTTAAATTAAATAGTTAATTTTCTTGCTTCATTTACCTTGAATCAATTTACACTGAATCTTGACACCTGTGGAGTGTGTACATTTGTTTCTACTGTAATGTTATTTTAAGTTCTTTAATTATCCAAGGTTTATAATTTGAACATATTTTCCAATATATTACCTTTCTATGTGGGTATAATTGTGAACTTAAATATCATCACATATCCTGAGAAAGCCTCCACAACCTCATTGTGTTGCCACTGTCGGGAAAATCTAGGGTCCTAGAAATGCGGTCCTGAAACAGTAGCCTCCGGCTTGGGTCCATACTGTTTTCCGGTCATCAAATTTGCTAGGTGGCGCTGTCTTCGCGAATAACGAGGGTCCATGAACTGCCGTATTGAAACTGCAGCCTCCGATAATGCAGCCACATACAATTGATTAATAAGCCTAATTGTTGGCTTTATCAACGTTGTAAGCGAAACATTATGTCCCATTAGCCTTGTTTGATTTGGTCATATGTTAAGCCTACAGGCTATAGGTTAATGAGGCTATAACTGTTATTGGACAAAAAAATATATATACATATACATGTTGTTGACTAAAGTGGTTAATTGTTTTTGTAATTTTGACAATAACTAGAATAAATCATTATTCAAAAACTGAAAGATATTTTAGTATAATATCACAATCTTCATTTGACCAAGTTCTTTTCAAACCGGAACGCAACACCAGAGGTGCACAAATGATCAAATACCAAAGGATCGCAATTTATAATGTGGCGTAACAGTTTTACCTCAGACTTCTGTTTTCATGTTCACGGGTTTGATTTTTCCTGTTGCGGGTAATACTATTTTGTTGAACGTAAAATGTCATCCTTTACCTTCTACAAATTCCTGTTTTATTGAGGTTACCCTTTTCAATAATCATTATTCTTTCATCCTTACCATTACTTCGAATACACCGATCCAGGCTCAATACAATACGTCTAAATCAAACATGTCATATTAAATTTTGTCCAGGAGATGTCCCTGTTGTTGGAAAGTTGGGAGCAATGAAGCATCTTATTCCCCGTCCCCAGGCTAGGCTTTTATTGCTCCTAGACTGTTCCACTTCCCAATTATAGCGCTTGTTGGCCGGGTTAGATCTAGTAAGGCTTTCACAAACCGACATGTAGCATCCTGTTACAGTGCCACATTTAAATTCACTGATCACTTCAGTTCGACCTATTGTATTGCCAATGGTTGTGTATGGAGATTTCATTGCTATGTGCTGGATTTTATGCACCTGTGAGGAATGGGTATAACTGAAACACCTGAAGTCAATAATTAGTAAGGTTGTCCACATACTTTTGGCCATATAGTAAACGAACTTTTCTTTAAGGTATTTTCTGTTCAATTACTTTATACAACGTTCCCAGTTGATCATGTTCACTTAGTATAATGCTTATAATATGATCAGTTTTTGCATGTAAACCTCGTCTCCCTAAGATGTCAAATGAAAATAATGAAACAGATTAAATAAAATGTAAACTTATATTAGCCACGTTAAAATTATGAAGCGAATAGTTATGTTGCAACTACCACTCTGTTGCTTATTTTAACAGTTTCAAAAATCAATACGGTTATACCTTGTATATTATGACAAACTTTTGTTATTAGTTGCACTAATTGCTGTTTGTAGCCTATATAACCGCGCCTCCTGGATTTATGCCAGAAACCCAAAGAAGATGCTGGTGTTTTAAATGATAAATTACTTGGAGATAGAATAAAGAGTATGCAACTTAATCGTTCAGATTTCAAATTGGTGTCATTTTGGCTCTACATGCCAGAGGTATTAGAGTGACTCAAAATAAAAAGGGGTATTAGAAAATATATTTTCAGGTAGCATTATAACACGTGGTGAGAACTCTACGCCGCTTTTATCGTACGTTCTGGTGAGTAACATTTATAGATCATGCTCGACAGTGTGAAAAAAGTCGACGAGCTATGGAAGAATTCTGTGCCATATTGAAGAATAGCTTTTGCATGGGGATCACCGTTGTGATGGGCTACACTGCTGTGGTGGGCTAAGATCAGACAGAGAAACTTCAATACAAGAAAAAAAACATGGAAGAGGTTCAGTTGAAAATGAATGCTGTCATCGAGAATTGTATCACTAGTTTCCCCATGCAGGCTAAAGAGGATGTCAAAAGCTGGTGTAACTTCAGACAACACTGGCAAGGACCTGGCCGATATAATTCTGAAGGAGCTGGGAAATAAGTATGACTGGGTGTGTTTGTCTGCATATTCATCTCCCCTTCGAGCTTCCAGTTTATAAAAGGCAAAAGTTACTTTCAGGTGCCAGTGACAGACGTTGACCTGAATTGTCCTACAGGGACTCCCCTAAACCGCTGAACAAGGCCCAGATCCAGAAGCTGACCCAGCATCACAAGAAAATCTGATACAACCAAGTTCCTATTAAACCAGTTAGAAATATGTGTTGTACACACATTCCAGACTGGCAAAAGTTTTGGACATCCCAATAACTTTCCTGAAGAGCAACTTTACTTGGAGGAGCATAATAAGAATATCTTTGTGTTCACTCCAATGGAGGTTCTCAGGATAATTCATAATTAGCCTCCCAATGTCGTGTTAAGTCTAACTTGAGGCTAACTTTGCCAAAATACTTTTTGTCTTTCACATTAAATTCCTAAAAAGCTCCTTAAAATTTTTTTTTTTTTACTTTTTTGATATATTCACACTACTATGGCATTCATTTTCCTTTTTAAACACATGCTAATGCATTGTCATAATAAAGTGTAAAGCATATAATTACTATGGTTTTCATGACCTTGGGTTTTGAAAAATATGTATAATTTTTTTGACAAATCAGTGTGGACTGTCTGACAATAAAAGTAATAAGGTATTTGCATTGGTTTTCTGTAGCTAACTATGATTTGTTTCTATTTAAAATGTCTTGCATTGAGTTCTGAAATAAATATAAATATATTTTTATTTCAGGGAAAGTATACAAAAAGTGGTGTCTCAGAAAACATGTTTGCCCAAAAGTTTCTCACAAGAAAAATGCACAAATCTATCTAATTGCAAAAATCTTTTAAGTCAGACGAAAAGGCCTGAATTAGATGAGACAGAAAAATGACAAACACCATTCATTGTGTCAGATATTGAGTGAGATATTTAGCAAGTACATACACAACAGGTTTTTATAGATTTTGTTATCCACATTGTAAATAATAATGTTAGGATGAAACAGTATGAGATTATAAAGCAAAACATGTTTCAGCGTGTATATTAGCTGGAAATATGTCAG
This sequence comes from Esox niger, assembly GCA_016801105.1. Taxonomy (NCBI): domain Eukaryota; kingdom Metazoa; phylum Chordata; class Actinopteri; order Esociformes; family Esocidae; genus Esox; species Esox niger. Next base: position 76,372 of record JACXGJ010001641.1, read on the forward strand.
CATCAAGTAATTGTCTCTGGCTGCTTCAGAGTTTAGCTTAGTGCTGAGATCTACAGCAGACTCACAACTACTGACTAATAACTGAGTTCTGCCATCGCAGGAGAGAGTTTGTAGATAACTGGTTTGGTTTTTGGGATTCACCAAGAAAGAGTCATGCCTGACCAGCTGAAGGTTGGCAGAGTCCATCCAAAATAGAGTGGTGTTCTATTTTTGTCCAGGAAGATAACACCTTTTGCCTCACAATGAGATAGGGTGCAGGTCAGGGAGCAGGCTGTAAGTAAGCCTACTAGCATTGATAACAGGGTTCCCAATCTAAGATAATTGTCAAATTCCCTGACTTTCATTGACTAAAAAGCTGAATTTCCATGACCTATAATGAACAGAAAACCAACCAAGCTATGTGCAGAGCACTGAGCAGACAAAAAAAAATCCCACAGTATTTTAAACCCATCAATTTGCCTGCATGATGGCTAGACGACTTGGTCACAGAATCTCCATAACTGCGTCCCTTGTGGGGGGACCAATCAAATGTGGCCCAAGGAAGGAAAAGCGATAAACCGGCAACGAGGTGATGGGCAGCCAATGTTCATTGATGCATGTGGGGAGAAAAGGCTGGCCCGTGTGATCTAATCCAACAGACGAGCTAATGTAGCTCAAATTGATGAAAAAACAAATGCTGGTACTGATATATAAGGGTCAGAACACACAGTGCATCGCAATTTGTGGTGTCTGTGCCTACAATGGGCACATGAGCATCAGAACTGGACCACGGAGCAAAGGAAAGTTGCCTCATCTGATTAATCATGTTTTATTTTTACATCACATGGATGGCCGGGTGCGTGTGCGTCGCTTACCTGGAGAACACATGGCACCAGGATGCCCTATGGGAAGGAGGCAAGCTGGTGGAGGCGGTGTGATGCTTTGGGCAATGTTCTGCTGGGAAACCTTGGGTCCTGCCATTCATGAGGAGGTTACTTAGACACGTACCACCTATCTAAGCATTGTTTCAGACCATGTGCAAACCTTTATGGCAACAATATTCTCTGATGGCACTGGCCTCTTTCAGAAGAATAATGCACCCTGCCACAAAACAAAAATAGTTCAGGAATGGTTTGAGGAACAACAAGTTCAAGGTTATGACTTGGCCTACGAATTCCCCGGATCTCAATCCAATCAAGCATCTGCGGGATGTGCTGTACAAACAGGTCCGATCCATGGAGGCCCCACCTCACAATTTACAGGACTTAAAAGATCTGCTGCTAACATGTTGGTACCAGATAACACAGCACACCTTCAGAGGTCTATTGGAGTCCATGCCTCAACGGGACAGGACTGTTATGTCAAAAGGGGGACCAACACAATATTAGGCAGACGGTCATAATATTATGGCTGATCGGTGTACTGCACAATTAAAAAGATGCTCCTGTCAGCTTCATGCGGGTAGCATGCTCTTTTCTCACTGTTTGCATGGCTGTGAAGTGCTCACTCTCTCATATTTGATAGATCGATAGTAGTTTTACAAACTTTACATTTAACTTTTCTGTCATACATTTTTATAACCCAGTCTTTGAAGTCATCATTATGTAGACAAACTTACATGTTCTTGGCATGTTTGCTTTCGTTAGCAGGTATAGGAGGACGCATATCTTGACTGAACTGACTCAACTGCCAGTTGACGAGCGGGAAGGAGATAAATGGATGCTGAAAAATGAAGTAGCCTAACCCTGAGAATAAGCATTATGGGAAAAGTGTGAAATAACCTGATAAAGAATTCTGCATGGAAATACATTTTCATAAATGGCAACACATCCCCTGACTTTCCATGTCTGGAATATACTTTTTAAAGTCCCATGATTTTCCATGACCAGTGGGAACCCTGTGATAAACTATCCTTATAAGTGTCAGCTTTGACTTTTCCTATTTGCCAATGCAATTTGTCCATGTTTGGAATATTTTGTGATTTTTTTTAAGCTGTCCCCCTTGACACATTGAATAACTTCAAACGTTTTATGACCAATAAACCTGCAATGTATGACTATTAGTTGCCTCAAGTTGCTTTGAAAACTCAGCTATCAAAGTGCCAGTTGTCAGACATACAGCTGACACATGCAGTGTAAACTACTAGTTAGGTAAAATCCCACAACGTGATGATATTCAAACTTCCCAAATTATCCCATGTCAATCCCACTCCTCCTCACAATACACTGGCTTCCAGTTGGCTACATCGAAAAACTGGGTGGCAATCTGGTGGAGGCTTACAGTAGGTCATGTCACTGTGTCCCCCATAACAGCATTATTCCTGTTTCAAATGTTGTGTCCAGTGTAGCAGACACTGATGCAGTGTTCATCAGTGCATTCAACTGCGACAACCGCATTTAAAAGTCATATAGGTAAATAAACTCAATAAACAACCTTTCCTTTTTTCTTTATTTCAATAGTTTTCACACTATCTTGATGGAACCAAAACATTTGACTATAGAAACATAAAATAGCACAAAATATATGCACAAAGAAAACATTGAAAAATGGTTAAATCGAAACTAATAGCCCAATTCGAGTCTGGTTATCTTTTTTCATTATAGATGGGACACTTCATTTTCAATGGCAAAATCAATCTAAATTGATTAGCTGGATCAAATTATTGTACACCAAAGCAAAAATGTTTTGCCACAGAAAAAGGATTAAGCAGTCCTTCGTCTTTTAGGACTTTTGCTTTCTGTTTGCTCCTTAGCGAGTACGACCTTCAAGTGACTATTCAGCAGGGTATGTGGGCCACAGCTTTAATCATCAAGCATGCAACATGGAGAATATTGGCCCTCTCAAATTCTTTCAACAATGCATGCTTCCTTCATTTCTTGCTTGAAGAAATACCTCATTTGACGCGGCTGGATTGGTGAAAGCTATGTGGTAGAACAGTTGCTTATGCCTATCAAATGGGGTTAGACCATTAAGTAAGAAATGTGTGTTTTTAAGAGCCTAA
>JACXGJ010001642.1:0-79227 GCA_016801105.1 Esox niger
GAATAGTATTTTTTTTATTGAGCCATATGTATTTCATATCCACTGAATTCCATTGTGGCCAATGGTATGGGCTGAGTAAAAAGCCAGCAACAACTGCAAATACACAGTGCCCCTTGATATTTTTGCATTTTATCACAGTATAGACTCTCCTGAACATTTCCTACTATAATATTTTACAATATACACTATGGAAAGTGATAATTTTTATTCTATTGAAATCGCGTTTTTTGTCTGACTTCTATTTTGAAGGCAAAATCCTTAAACCGGAAGTCTTATTGTTGCTACGGAATCTCTAATGTTGCCTGCATGACGCTAATCATAGTTACATTGAGACCAGCGTCTTGTGAACAACATTAAAAAAACTTCCGGGTCACGAACATTTGGAATTTTTCAAAATAAAAGAGAACGTATTCCTTCAAAACGGACATAAATTGAGTTTATTAATTGTTTAAGACAATGTCCCTCTCAAAACATGAACATCAATTAATCTTTGATCATATTAAAGAGTAATTCCAATAAAAAGTGTGTATTAAAACATGTTTCTGGGGGCATAAATATACAGAAACAACTATTCTATACGCCGCAGTGAATGTATTGTGGGAAATGTTCAGGAGAGTCTATAGTGTGATAATGTGAAAAAAATCAAGGGGCACTGTATATTTGAAATTGTGGCAAGAGTTTTATTCCACCCATATTGCCCTATAGAAAAAAACGATTCTATACACCGCAGTGAATGTATTGTAGGAAATGTTCAGGAGAGTCTATTGAGTAAATATATTGAAATACACAGTGGCCTTTGATTTCTTTTTGCATTTTATCACATTTCCTACAATACATTCACTGCGGCGTATAGAACCGTTTTTTTCTATAGGGCTGTCACGGCATGGTGAGGATTAGCGCCACCGTGCTGTGCATCCCCGGTTCCCATATTCCAGGAACGCATCTCGGACTTGTTTTGTGTCACATGTCTCCCATAATCTTGGACACCAGTTCCCAATCTTCCCAACACTATTCTCTGCTCCCCTATCTTGCCAGTTACTGTTGCGTGTCTGTAAGTGCTGTGCCTTTTGTTAGTTTACCCCTTGTTTGTTCCGCCGTTGATTGGCATTTTGTTTAAGTTTTTGTCATAGATACGTTCGTTTGTTTTATCATTTAATAAATTCATGTTCAACCAGATAGTTCTAAAATAAGTTATTACAAAATAGCAAAATCGTTTTTTTAGGTCAGTTTACTATACATTTCCTATTGCCTATAGATTATTTAAAATTGTGTCTATGAAAATGTTTGCATTGTGATAGGAAAATGTCCAAGATATGCATCTGCCAGTAAATAGAATTATGTTTTACAACATTTACTCACTAGAAAGTATTTTGGAATTTCAGTTGGTCAACAGACGGCACACTGTATTTTGTTGTTAAATGGAAAAGAGACACCCTCCCTCTCTAAAATTGACATCACTAAGAAGCACTGTCGCCAAACAAGCAATGCCAGATGGATTCAAATTCTTGACATTTCCTGGATGCTTACCTTCTACAGAGCGTAAGTAATTACTGTGCGATCTAAATGCTTTTTAGGAAAGCGGACACTCATTTATTATTTTATCCAAAGCTTTTTTGGACTGTTTGAATCATAAGGAGACATGTGAAAAGTAGACATTGTGGTGAAGGATCCAGATGGTTATTGATTTTAATTGCTCACTTATTTTTTCTAGCTTTTCTATGCTGCTTGACCACAAGTGAAAGCAAAGCAAGTGGAGGAGAGTTGGTTAAATTGCACTGTTGCTGTAATTCAGCCAATATCCACAAGGGGGGATCAAGTTCAGGACAATGCATTGCGTAGAGGGGTGTCCAAACTATTCCATGGAGGGCTGTGTCTGCAGATTTTTGCATTCTCCTTGTACTTGATTGACAAATTAGGTTACTAATTGGTTAGTTTCAACCTTTACCTTGTTGTTTAGGTCTGAACTGGGAACCAATTCATAGGAGAAACCAAAAACCTGCAGACACACGGTCCTCCGTGGAACGGTTTGGACACCCCTGGCATAGAGTACTTAGGTCAGGCATACTGTACATTGTATTTTTTACAGCCAGTTTTGCACTGGGATCTAGACTCTGTTTTTCAGACTCTTCAAACAGATGGGCCCTTTCTGGGAGGCTGCATGTCATACAAATCTCTAGTTGTACAACCAGGTAGACAAGTATGACTCAAATATATCACTGCTTTAGCTGTTGTTAAGGAAATAATGAATGTATTAACCATTGTAAATAATATTAATATTATGGTCTCAGGTGAAGACAATGTAAGCTCACATGATTATATGGAGGGGATTGCTGCTTTCTGCAAGTCAGGTGGAGATGTTGAAGAATGTTTAGAAATGAGAAAAGTCCAAAGAGAGCTTCAGAGGTGTCTCTGAAAGCACCTCTTCAAGATCCTAGCAATTTCAGGTAAAATGCTATCAACTTCTATGGATTTTACAAGAGAATGAATATTATCATGAATTAACATGAACTGTTTGTTTACTGTCCAGAAGAAAATGGGGGACGGGAAAGATCTTGGAAATGGATAGCATCTGAGTTCTGCCAGGAAGCGCCCACTCTTTCTATTGACTTGCGTAACCTTGAGCCTCCTACAAAAACAACTGGACCATGCAACAGCACTGCTTTCCAGCCCATGAATATGTCCAACCCCAAACAACACAGAGAAAAGCTATCTGATGAGAATATAGGTCTAAATTAGTGAATGGGAAAGAGCAGATTTCCTCTAATAACAGACCCATTAAAAGTTCATTACATCAATACATAGGTTGTATTGGGTTGGGAACTGTTTATTAAGATTCCTACGTTGTATTGTTTTCTTTCTCCCAGCAAACTTACTGGAAAGAGTATGTTACAAAACGTACGAAAAGTTATGTGTGGCAAACGGAAATCATAGTAAGCAATACAGGAATGACCCAGATCCAGCAGTTTATTCATGCAGAGCCCTGAAAGACAAGGTGCCTCAGGCTAGTAGTGAGGAAACCTGTTTGCATCCAGAACTGAACACCCAAACACAATCTCCCACAATGCAATGTAACCAGAACAGGACAAATTTTGAGAAAACCCATGTAAATCAGCAGTGTGTCAATGGAAAAGCCAAATAAACAAAAATAGATACACATTCTTTGCAGCTCAATTGTCAATAGTTCTGGACAAAGACACTGTTGTGTCACTACTGTCTGCTACTGAGCATCAGGTAACCTACATGCACTTACTCAAGGCCATCTCAAAATTCAGATTATTGTCAGGATTGTCCATTTAAGCAATACAGGTGCATCTCAAACAATTAGTGGTGTAAATTTTTCCCCGTAATTAAAATGCAAAAGTGACATAATGTACAGCTCAGGAAAAAATTAAGTGACCACTATACCTTTTTCTTTCCTTTCCAAAAAAGTTGGAAAGGAATGTTTTTAGTGAGGAACAGAAGGGTGAAAACTAAGAGGTCTCATAATTTCTTCCAGAGCTGTATATTCTAGATTCCTTACACAAAATGAAACATTACCAGCCTTTTTTGTTTCAGTCTTGATGACAACAGATTGTGGAAATAAAAAATCCAGTATCCCAAAATATTCGAATAAAAAATGGATAATACAGAAATGTCGACCTGAGAAGGTCCTATGTTGTTTGATCTGTTATCATGTGCTCTTGGGCTGTCCAACCTGAGCGCTCTGTACTTAAAGTAAATTGCAAGAGTAAATTCATAAATGTACTCCTGTCTAAACCAGGCCAGTGTATAGATTGTTTTAAATGCTGCATTTTTAGCACCTTTTTCCTGTTTTTCCCTAGGATGCCTCTAATCTAGAGGCCTACATACAGTAGATGTGGGCCCTCATTAGCTCTTTGCTTACAGAAAACGCTGTGTAGAGGCTACTGGACTTGCTGGGAGAGCAACAGAGAACCCTACCCATGCCCATGCGCAGAACCAGTTTTTCTGGGGAGCATGTTACAAAACTGACCAGCTACACGGTTGTATCTATGGTCAGTAAGTGCCCTCGACCCTGCACCTTACTGGGCCTTCTTCCAGGCCCTGCCAACAACATAGATCAATGAATTACAGAGTGGCTGAGACTGGCTACAGAACAACATTTTAACATGTTTAAGAGCTCATAATTATTTACTTCTTCAATGTACGATTGAGGAGCTATCAGAGAGGTGGTCAGGATATGAAAAGGCTTTTCCCTGAGGGTTTATGCTGCAAAAAGACCAACACCATGAGAGACGAGCACACACAATAACTTGTCTCATTTGCTTTCTACTTATTCAGAAATATACATTTTATTGTCTGTCAGTGTGACTTACTGTTCTATAAGACAGATACCAAGTACACCAGCAGACCCTTTGGAATATTTGGCTGGTCAGCAGACCCACTCTTTCTTTCGCAAGCAAAAGCAAGCCATTTTTATCAATCCGTACGGCTACTGGATTGTATTAAGGCGAGGACTAGCACCTGTTTAGCATCTGAGTCTTCCTCACTGCGTTTAAAAATGGCTTATTCACTACTTATATCTTGATACAAAACACCCCCTAAACTTTGACTGTTTATTAGGAAAATGCCGATTGGTGTGGGGCTGTTGTTGTTGGGTTGAGTTGACATGGTATCAAGAGCAGTTGAACTTTGTAAATGTTATTGTTTGTGTGGGTGGCAACAGGTCCGCAGTGCTCTCTGCCAGACCACCTGCCTGCTGCTGCCTTCCAATGTCCTGCAGCTTTGCCCTGCTCCCATCCACTTTGACCTGCTAAAGTGTTTGCGGAGAACATGTTTCCTCCTGGTGGCTGGGAGGATGAGTGTCCTGGAAGAGTTCCAGAGATGCCACATAGCTGAGACGCTGATGGTACTTTCTGAGAGGGATGGAATGGTGATGAGTGGGGGTCAGTTATGCAGGAGTTTTATAGTTACTCAATGGCACTACTGTATGCAGTAGTTACTCACCACAAAACTCTGCCTGTGGCCTGTCTCCTCTAGATGTCTTCTTTATCCAAGGGCCCTTGTTTTATTGCTGTTCTACAGAGAGATGTGACTTGCTTTGATTACAGGATATCTAAGAATATGTACAGATTTTCATATAAAACACATTTCCTTCCTTATTAAATACATAGGTTAATATTATATAGTTGAATTTTGTTCTGTAGCATTTACAGAAAGGTCTAACCTTGCAAAAGTGAGGAAGATGCTGATTTATTCCAGGACTGCAAAGAAACAAGCTTGTTGTAAAGGTTGTTTGTGTTGTAGTATTAGGTAATGGCAGATTGTTTGAATAATTTTATTCAAGGTATTGGAATGCATTCTCTGTCAATAGTGCTTAAAACCTTTGTTAAATCAGTAGTAAAATAAATGTAAGTTCGTATTTTTCCGAATCTGTTTTAAAGAGGGGAGTTCTCTATTAGATTGTAGTACACAAAGTACATACATTATTACTACCTTGTTTGAAATGCATGAAACAAATACCCCACACATTTAAGATAAAAAGTTTAATTCCCAAGATGATAAAAAACTGAAATGTGTAAACCATTGCATAATAACAAGTGTTAACAATATTAATGATACACTACTAGATTTTATATAGATAATTTATTATTTAAAAGTTATCTGGACTCTATTAAAGCAAGACAATCTATTATTTAATGAAAAGGTTAGAATTTGAACAGGAGAAATCCCATTATTATAATTTCTATAGGGGAATTGAATACCTATCAATGTCCTATGAATCTATACATATTGTAACAAAATAAGGGAAATGTTTTCCATTTGCAATAGAAATGTCTACGTCCATGGACATTCGCGTAAATACATATGCACTACAGTTTACGGTTAAACACCTTGCTTTATTCTACAGACATAGCTGTAAAACCCTGAGAAAATAGATTTCTTTCCCTCCCCTTAATTACTAAACTAATAAATACAGACTGGAAAACTGCACTTGTGTTTTAAGTCTTATACATTTATTTTATTGTAAAGCAATTCACAAAACTAGATGCTACATCATAATGGATTAACTGCTCTCCACATTATTCCAGTGACCTATTAAATATCTAATTTAGAACGGTACATTCAATATTTCAGGGTTTCTGTATTAAATTAACATATTGAAATTAACTATTGGGAACAAGTGGTTCCATCTATTCAGACTTTAATTTCATGTTTTACAAAATGTCTATGCTTCAATAGGCAATTTCTCATACTAAATTTGAACAGTGTCATACATTATATTTATGTATGTACAAGATTGCATAAAATCTTTAGGTTCCATAATCACAATATTAATAAAACATGGAAACAAAAACACTTCACAGGAATGCAAAATAGATTATAGGCTATTCCACCGCAGAGCATTATGATAAATCTCAATTACAGTTAATTTACACAAGTTCTACTTGGTGCTTTTCTTTAACAGTAATTGTCTGGTTTTTCTTGTGCCAATGAAGTTGAGTATTTGTGGAATTATGGGTTGGACAATGAAGCATACTCCTGATATGGCAAATACAGACTGAGATAGAGGCCTGATTCATTGTTCATGGTCTCTACCAAACAATAAGTCTTATTCCAAACGACCATTCTGTCATTGCTTACAAATTGTATATCTTTACGTTCATAAATTTTCAGAGCGACAAACCAAATTTCACCATTCACAAGGATTTTTCTAATTCAGCTGAAGTGTAACAACCACAAATTTAAATTGGTTAAACTATTTGTCAATACAATTATCCGAAGGCACTGGGATTTTGAATTCGTTTTTTTTTACTTTCCCGTAATGTAACAACCCTATATAAATGATGTTACCCATCAAATTCTTAGAAATGGTCTTCCAATCTCACTTAAAATATCACATTTTAACATCATAAAGGCACAGATTTATTCAAAAGCAAAAATGGTCCATAGTACAGAAAATTTACAAAATATGGCCATAACATGTAATGATTTTGATCCATATTATTAAAATGAGAATTTTTTGTTGGTACAAAAGCCAAAAGGGAGATACATAAATACATAAAGTATGCCACATAACAGAGACGTAATGGACCAAAATCAAGCTATTAAATATTATCATTAAATAACAGCTGTGCCATAAACCTACTCAAGTCTGTATCTGCCATAGATGCTGGTTTAAATAATCACTTTCCCGAATATGTTAGCTGTCAATGACTTGTACAACCAATTAACACATCATCCACTATTGACCTCATTCCACAGAGTAAATATTTAAAATGGTTAAGAAAACACCAGTCAAATGAAACTAAAGAAAGCACCATAGTCAATGAACTCTTTATACTCCTGACCGCATACAAGTAGTGCACAACTATCAATATTTAGAAAAGAGAAACAACTTCAAAATAGTCTAAATGGCCACTTAGGAATATAAACACAAATTTCACTCCCTTCTGAAATTCCTTCACTGCATAAAACCGCCAATTCAAATAGTTAAATTGTTTAATATTCTGTTTGTTTTACAAAAAGGGCCAGTAATGCCGTTTGTGTCTGTAAATCCACACCCCAATCTATGTAAGTTACTACAGTAAGTTTGGTTTGTTTCACATTAGGTTTCTAACAATTTGCTTAGAATGCTAAACAAAATAAAATACAGTTATAAAAATAAAGGAAACAATATCAATAACAGTAAAGGTCTTTGGTAAAACTACTAATGGGTTTTGTCCATTACTAATGTGAGCAAAAGCAGTTGGCATAGTTTTCTCTTTCTGTCACTGAAACATAGAAGAGAATGTCACTAATTGTAAATTTGGAAACATACTTTGAAAAGTAACTACAAGAAACTACAACACTTTGGTTCATTTGAGCCAAGTCCACATTAGCAAAGTTGGCTTCACCAAAAAATAGTGATATTTAGTTGGCGTGCGCATGTTATTAGAATGCACCATTTACAGTAACATTATTATGATTCTCCACAAACCAATTTAGGAATCAACACATTCTACAGAAATACACTGCACATCTACAGTATGCCTGCAACAATGATTCTAAGAGATGAAAATTAACATTGAATCAAAGATGAGTTTTGACTGATGCTTTACTTGAACTATCAGCATTATGTTAAAAATTTGGCAAAGCAAACTTTATAAGACATCATGACATGTTCCATTGAATGTTAGTCAACAGAACACTTATTATGCTGTTTTGATAGAAAGAGCTCAAGTAAAAGCATGTTAGTGTTTATCTCAGTGAGAATTTAGGAAAATGTATAATTTTTTTCCATTTTAAATCAGTATGCCCAATAACATTCAAGCCTCTAAAAACATTACAACTAATCGTATATCCTTCTCTCAGCTGCAGCAAAAAATTTGCAGAAGTGAAGTGGCCAATTCTACAGTATGCTAGACTGACAATACAAATATATCTGGCAGTGTGATCTAGATATTTAGCTGGTTAACGTATGATGCACACAAGGCTTAAGGCATGCAATACAAATTTCTGCCTGCCATTACCACAAGGGAACACGATACAAGGTAATACCTATGATCTTTTTGGATTTTAGGATAAACACACATTTTGCTTTTCTCTGAGTTACTGAATAACCATCTATGTAAACAATTTACTTTCCCCATTTTATAATTACACTGCAAAATGTGTACCTGGAAATGTTTTTCTTAATGAACATACTAACTGCTGTGAATATACAGAGATTGTGATATAAACAGGACAAAGAAAAACATTTTTGAACACAGTAGAAGGTCATTTCAATTAGATTAACCTAAGCACATTACACTGTCATACTTGGGAGAGAATAAAAACCTTACATGTTCAACACCACTTAATTCTTCTGTAAACACTACAGAATATTTCCACAAACACTTCAAATGTCTAGCAGAGCTTGTATTTATCTTGTTTGGACAAGACCATAGTTGTTTCCGGTATCTTTGCTTGCATACTCCCAAACATTAAATCAATGATGGTCATTTTAAATGATATTGAAGCTGCACCAAAAAAAGCACCATTGCCTGTTATGAAAATACATTTGAATTGGCTTTGTTGTAAGCTTGCCAGAACATAGGCACTGACAAGGTTTCTTACTTCATACACCTATAAATCTTATTAAACACTTTGACATAGGATTGTGCCAATATACTGTATGGCCCTCAAAATCAACTCTGGACCTTTAGGCCAGTTCCTCTGCATTTCCTTCCCACTGTAACCCTGGAACCAGGGGCCGATTTAGACCCTAACCGTCCGGCACATGCCATTTATTATTAGAAAAGCAGCAGGATCTGGACCTTGTTGGGTAAACGTTGAATACCCCTGCTTCTATGGTGGATACATCAAATGCAAAGTAAAAAATAGAAATATTTTGCAGAAATGTGAGCACAAGCTTTGACTACCTGTGTCTGCTTTTACAACAATCCTAAACGTTGACACTCATGGTTACCATCTACGGCAAGGCACTTGAGAGTAGAGGCCAGGTATCAGATATGTTCTATACATGTTTGAGAGGCTAGTAGGAATCCTATAAAATTTACCATGTCAGACGTCTTTACATACAAGACATGCTCCTCTAACAACTACTTATGAACAATTCAGTACTTACTAAATACAGACTAATTGATCGCCTAACTGCTTTAGCTTACATATATGTGCCGTACTGATATTAGAGCTGCTGGTTATGCCTTAAAATGCATTCAAAAGTTTGCACTTATTTGATTGAAAATGTTTAATTAAACAATGGAAGTAGAAACTATTGTTAAGTCATTTTCTATGAAAAATAACAAGATATATAGAACTATACCATGATTTGACAATAGGAAACATGAAATATTCTAGTATGTTTCACAGTACACACAAAAGCTTTAAAGGAGAATTTCACCATTTACAAATTGATGTTAGATTGTTCCTCATCCTGAAGAATGTGTGATATATGGCTCCATTTATTTTAGACATTACCAGCATCAGCAAACCTCTGTCACAACCATATTTGGTTAGACGTTACTTAAAGGTGTTTTTGCCATAAATATGAAACATTTTCACCTTTATAAAGGCAATAGAGTGAACCATACACTACAATTTTAATAAGCCTACTTTAAGGTTAAGAAACAATCTAATTTTGCAAAATTCTACTTTAATATTAGCATATTTATAAGAAAAAAAGTCATCTAAGAAACAAAGTCTACAAAGCAGCTCAAAGCTATTTTTGAAAATACCCTATAACAAATTCCCAAGTGAACAAAGTGCTTTAACAAGAAATCAATCTTCACAAAGATGGTCGCTATAACGTTTGAGTGATATGTTAGTGATGAACAGTCAAATTAGGGCTATCTGAATTATTGATACCCTAACTATTTGGAAAATGTAAGTGATCCATCACAATACAAAATAAATGTGCAGCCAAATATATTGTCACCCAAGCACTTTTCTTGATTTCTTACCACTTACAGAACCAATAATATTTTGGAAACAACCAAGAACCTAGCTGTGACCAAGAACCAAATTTATTTTTGTACTGGCAATTTGACCCACTCTTCAGTAGCAATATTCTCTAATTGTTAGATGTTTCATGAATGGGGTCTTTAATGTGCGCAAGATACCGTGAAAAACACTGTCATGTGTTATAAAGTTAAAAGATAAACCTAGTCTCCAAAAACAGAGTCTTCACTTAAGGACAGGTTTGTTTTTCAGCCAGATAAAACCCCAAAACAATCAAAACCCCCCCAAAAACAAAACGCAACAAGGAACAGTTTAGAAGATATTCTTGACTATTCTGGGGTGGCTAGAGAAGAAATGTTTGTCTACAATTACCTTGGACCAAAGGCTATGCAACCGAATACTAGCAGCAGGTTCTCTGTACTTTTATGTAATTTAACTACTTTTTCAACATACGTTTATAAATGAATACTGGTTCTGCAATGCTGAAAAACAAATAAAAGGAGTTGTATGATACTGTTTTATTGGTTTAGATGTATTCTAGAATAAATAGTAAACTATTTAAGAGTGCAGGGGTTCATATATATTTGGCCACAGCTGTTTGTAGTTCTAATTTTACATTTATTTTAATCACTAAATGAAATACTGAAACAATTAATTTAGAAAAAGTAAGCATAATATACGGTTTAGTAGTTATTTGAAGAGCTAATTCCTTAAATAGTACCTTGAATAATTGTACATCACCACTTCAATATTTTTGACTTACAGTATGGACATTCTGTTTTACTAGGTGCACAGTTTTCACAAAGTACATAATGTTGGCAAGGCTGCAGGACTATGCAACGATCATGCTTTTGGCAAACTATACATTTCTTTGACTGAAGCTGATATATTACCTGTGTTGGGAAGAAAAGAGGTGGATTCAGTCACAAATCACAACATAACAGCTCTATAGAAAATATTTTGATCAAGAAAACATGCATGCTGTATCATGTCTTAAAGTGATCCACAGACTAAGAAGGAAAATGATGTGTTTGGGATCTGGCCCTTCTTACCCCATCTATAAGGTCTAGGTCTGTGCGCAACTGGCTCTGGATGGAGTGGAGCTTTGGTAAAGGGAGCTGGTCCAGGTCTCCATAGCTTCTTAGCAGGAGTGTGCCAGGGGACCGACACAGAACGTCAAAGTCACCCTGGAGCTCTTTTAGCTTGCGCTCTGTGTCCTCTCGCGTCTGCACTGCCAGCTGCCGCTCTGCCTCAGCCGACTTTGCTTGTTCTTTTGCATCACGGGAGTCTTTCTGCCAGGCCTCGCATGCCTGGTACAAACAAAGTGTAAGAAGAAAAGCTATTTGTTTAGCAAAGGTCCGGATGCATTGCATTGGTAGTCATAGTTTTTGCATGCAACTAATGTCTGACCTGTTTGACCTGGTGCCAAGCATCTTCCCACTGCTTGATCTTCCTCTTGGCCTCCTCCAGCTCTCTTAAGAGCCGTTTCAGGTCAGTGCTGCTGCTCACAGTGGTGGAGCCAAGGCTGCTAAACACTGGCGACGGGCTGGGAGAAAAGCTGCCACTCACAAAGTCCCATATATTGTTAGCTCCCCCATTCAAACCTAAGAAGAATGGATCACAAAAAGGTCTTAGTGCCCTAAAAAGCATGCTAAGAAAATTGTATAGCTCGCCTCAATAACTTGTAATTTGACTCTGTTTCTAACTTACCTAGGGAGTTTTGAGAGGAGGTAGGTGTTCCTAGAAGGCCATGCTCAGGTTTAGTTAGCAGGCCCTGAGACTGACTCTGCTGAGGAGCCATTCCTGATAGCAGGGACTGGGACAGGGACTGGGACAATGAGCTCAGAGGAGAAGCAGAGAGTGATGAGTTGGAATTCAATGAAGAGGACCGTGCAAGGGAGCCAGGAATGTTGACTGGAGCGGATCCTCCCAACATCCGTTGACCTAGAGGGTAACAGTAAACAGAAATGAGTTCCTCAACGTAAATGAAAACTTAGTGTAAGGTCAATTGTTTTCAAAGTGCCGAAGTTTCCTTACTTAAACCAAGACTATTGTTTTCTTGTTCCTCAAAGTCTTTATCAAGAGACGCAACATTGATGTCACAAAAATTCAGGTCAAGAGCAGAACCTGAAAGAAAAGTCAATTATCATTATTCTTTTTAAAATAACTTTTTTAATTTCTATCTTTTCATTGTATAAAGACCTACATTTCACCCCTTAATAAAGTGGACACACTACTGTTCAGCACACTTACCTATAACTGACTCCACAGTATTGCTCCCAGGATAGAATGGAGTTGCTTTTGCATTCATTGTTGATAAGGTGGTTGGTGAAGAACTGTCGGAGCCAACACTGGAGGCCAGACTAGATGTTATACTGGAGGTTATGCTGGATGCCAGAGGGTTCATCCCAGTGAATACACTATTGTGTGTCTGTAATAGATGTTCAGAGTTAGGAATTGTTGCATCAATAGTGTCTATGTTGGGCAATATTAACTTAGTTTGCATACATTGGTGCTTGGTTAAGAACAAGAAGATTAAGACACAATATCTAATCACATGCTTTACAATGGTGAATTATGAAAACGAACTGAATGGATCCTGTTGAATGTGAAATTCAAACAGCAAAACACTACACATGCGCTAACCTACAGAAATACAGACTAGTAATGGCTTTCGTTATTGACCTGCTTGTCTTGGTCCATCTTCTGATCGCTATGTCCTTTGTGGTTCTTTATCTGAAAACAGACAAGATATTCACATGACCCAACACTTAAACCTTCGCAGTTGGCATCTACGTCCTCGCTGACAATGCAAGTATCTTAGCCCAATATTGGGCTCCCAATCAGCTCCAGGCACTTAACTGTAGTAAACTGCAGCAAACCAGGGGTAAAACACAAGACAGCAGCCTGTAAAGTATATGAACACTGCGGTTGACAGCTCGCACACTCCTCAGCACTCTATGGGCACTTGTATTGTTTCCAAATTTGAATAACAATGCCTTAAAAAAACATCCATACCCATTCACCTTTGTACGTGTTATAAATTGAATTATTTTCATTTGTTAACATTTATTACACTGAATGACATTTTTTTTATTCATTTATTTCATTCTGAAAGAAATGTCTTCACTTCAATCAATCAATCACATTTACTATCAGCAGTTGTCACAAAGAGCTTTTACAAAACCCCGGCCCTCAAAGGAGCAAACAACAGTAGGGTTAATTCAGTCTTAGGCTGTATGTGCTCTGGATTTCTAGATTTTCTTTAAGGTCCTCTCTGGATTTTGCACCATTCACCCTTCTCTCCATCCTAACCAGTTTATCAGGCCCAGCCTAGAAATATCCCCACAGCGTGATGCTCCCATCAACAGCCTTCACTGTAGCAATTGTGTTTTCAAGGGGATGAATGGTACCTTGTTTGGTCAGACAGACTTTGGCCTTCAGGCCTATTCAGACCTGACCAGTCTTTTTCCTCTAGCTCTCCAGAGTACTTCAAGCATGTCAAATCAAATGTATTGTATGAAGCCCTTATTACACTGGCAGTTTTACAAGTCACTGAGTGCTTTTACAAAACACTCAGCCTCATGATTTTTACTCAGGAGTGGCTTCTGTCTTGCCACTTTACCATAACAGCCTGATTGATATGCTGCTGGCAAATTGGTGAGTCACCACTAGTTTCTTGGTCACTTCACTGATCAAACCATTCTTCCCACAGGTTTCTTGGGTTGGCTGCATGGACAAAGATTTTTTTAACACCTTTGCATTTTTTATTTTTTTATTTTCTAAAATATGTTTTTGCTTTGTCAGCAATGCAGATGCGCATCATGTTCCACATTTGTCCTAGTGTTGCAGACTTTTAGTCTTATTTATTTTGGAACAATTTCCTGAAGTCCTGGAAAAACAGACTTATCTGGCCATTATCACTGATTCCATGTCAAGAGGCAAGTATTAGCCTAATGTAATAATTTACAAGTTAAGACCAAATTCCACCAGTTCTTGTTGCAATTAAAGCATAATAAGTGGTGCATGTTTGCTTTTTGGATTCAAAGAGAAAATTCTACAATAGCAGCCTAATTAGGCCCACTTTGTTTTTAGTTTACGTAATAATTGATTTTAATATACTTGGAGACTAAAAATATGTATGCTGTGTTTTGTAAACCAAATTAATTTACGAATACTGATCTTGAGAAAAATTCATATTGAACTTAAATGAAAATATTAATGAGACCATCTTAACCATCCTACAAGCTGATGATCACCCACTATATTACACCCCAACTGCTCTATGCCTTCAATTTACTTAGATTCTTAGGTGCAATTCATATTGTTCAACTCTGGCCCAACTGATCCCTTTTTTTATTTCTACTTTACCTATTTAATCTATTTTAATTATAATTTTTTGTAAAAAGCCTGTGAATAAACAATTCACTGTTAATCAACATGTTTTTAAACAACACAAATGTCATTTGATTGTCCAATCACAAGGGTGAAAAGTGCAATACCAATACCAAAGTTCACCAAGATATGACTGCATCGTTGAAACTAATTTTCTCAAAATGGTTGAGTCTGTAAAGCAGGCAAAATTATTGTCATTTATTTCAGCTATAAGAGATCAAACAACTTGATTTAAAGTCAAATAAATGTTGTAAAAAAAATCTGTTAAAAGATGTTCAGCCTTATTAAAGAGAAAAGCATTATATTTCTATGACCACATCGCGTTTAGACATTCTAAAACTAAATAAGGAAACGTTTTGTAACCAATACTTGACAACGTGACCTAAATTTGACAAGGAATTAAAAAAATGTGGGGATCAAGAAAATCACAAAGCAACATTAAATAAGTGACAGACAAAAAAACACACAAAAAAAATATGAAAACTATGAATTGAAAACTATGACCAAAGTTTGTGTAGCAGCAGGTTAGGCCCTACACTAATCTATGTGTAGGGGTCTGCCCATAAGGATGGGCTAAAAGAAAGAGGGAAAGAGCAGTCTTATTGTACCTGATCCTCACGTTCAAAGCCCGGAGCTTTAGGATAGTTAGACGTCAGAGATGACACACTGGATGTGGTGGACTCTGAACATAAGCTACCATTAGTTAAGCAAGTAGGACTGCCGATGGGTCCGACTGGGGACAATGACCTGTTGCTTCCTGAGCTCGGTGTTACAGTCGGACTATTAGAACATGAAACCTGAGGGAGAGAAGTACACATGGTCTTAACAATAGGGTCTTCGAGCCGACCAAAAACCCAGCTGTCCTAATGAGGCCAGAAAGCAAGTAGGAGATGCTTAGATCAAATATTGCCTTTAGAGAGAATGAAATGTAGTAGTTGTGTCTTTAGGAGTTTTTTTATCTTACATTTAGTTTAATTACTCTGTGAACCCCTGGGGGACTAGTACTGCCAGCGTGCTAAAATGGTAACAAAGTGGTGAAATGCAAAGCACATGAAACGGAACAGAAAAAGAAAATGACAAAGATATAACACAATCTTGTGATAAACATGGATTAGCTACGTTTCCCCCCCCCACAATCATCATATTTTATCTATTCAGACCAATCGATTTTATGTTATATACTGACAGTATATTTTTTAACCTAGGAAGATGAAGGGCAAAAGACACAGAGAGGGAATAATAATTAGAAGACATACATTCCCCACTTGGCCGTTGTTGCTGCAGCTGATTGAGCTCGCACCGTTGCCCCACTCGCTGACCGAACACTCTGAATACTGCTGAGAGCCCAGCTTGGTCTGCGAGCCCGACTGCATTGCTGTTAGCAATGAGTTCATTGTCTCCTCTGTGGAAGGAATCCCTGAAAGAATACAATCAGAGAGGTTTTAACAACCTTTCAAAGTTAATCTTTCAACTTTGAAAAGCTGTCAACAACCAAGACAGCATTGACTTATTTTCTACATGCTACGGGAGCTCACTTACTTTCTACATGTGCAAAAGCACAAAAGGGACCTCGAGGACAATACCCAGTTTGCCTCATGTCATTGCATTTTGTGGATTTGTAGATCTGCAAAAAATTGTATATTTGAAGTGAAGATGAAAGACATCTTTGGTTAATAGCTTGTAGCATTTGTAAAAACAAGGTAGACATATTCCATTCATTGACAAATGGAAACGGATTCTTAACCCTTTCAAACCCATTAGCACCCATTGACAGCCTTCCTTTAAAGTACTGTTTTGGCAGCAAACAGCATTATTTATTTAACAATAATAGCTGTGTAAATATACTCAAATCTACCTTGCATGAATGCTTTCATTAACAAAAAACAGGTTATGCTCTCATTAGAATTTTCATAGTTTATTTTAATAACACAAAATAGCAGGGCCAAAGCGGCCACAACATTTCACATTAGAATAATTATTTCTATGTTGTTTGGGGATACCGAGTTAGAAACGCTTAAAAGGGTTTATGCTCAGTAAATTAAACAGCTGATATACCTTTTTCGTTGTCAATAAATGATGGGGTGAAACATAACATATTTTACATGACGATAGCAACCCTGGTCTTATCACTTGATAGACGAGCACATCAGCTGTGGAGCTCGAATGATTGCCTGCACAAGAGTTGTGAGTTTTTACATATACAGTTAGGTCTGGATATATTTGGATAATTTTGGCTCTGTACGCCACCAAAATGGATTTGAAATTGAACAACCGAAATGCAACTGAAGTGCAGACTTAAAGCTTTAATTCAAGGGGTACAACAAAAATATTGTAAGAAACGATTTTCATACAGTCCCCTTATTTCAGGAGCTCAAATGTAATTGGACAAATTAACACAACCATATATAACATTTTCATTTTAAATCCATTGTTGAGAATCCGTTGCAGGCAATAAGTGCTTAAATTCTGGAACGCATGGGTTTCCATCTTTGTTATGCTTTGCCACGCCTTTAATGCAACTGTCGTCCATTGTAGTTTGTTTCTGGGTCTGTCTGCCTTAAGTTTTGTCTTCAGCAAGTGAAATGCATGCTAGATCAGGTCGAGATCAGTTGACTCCGCCATTGCAGAATATGACACTTATCTGCCTTAAAAAATACTTTGAAAGCTACCCAGGAGTGTTTTGGGTCATTTTCCATCTGTGAAGTGAAGCGCTGTCCAATCACATCGATGAATTTGGCTAAATCCAGACAGACAATATATCCCTATACACTTCAGAATTAATCTTGCTCCTTGTCTTCAGTCACATCAATAAACACTGGAGACCTGCTGCCATTGGAAGTCATACATGACCATGCCATCACATTACCACGGCCTGTTTTATAGACGATGTGTTATGCTTTAGACCATGAACCGTTCCAAGCCTTCTCCATACTTTTCTTCCCATGATTCCAGTACAGGTTGATCTTAGTTTCATCTGTCCAAAAAAATGCTGTTTCAGAGCAAGGATGGCTTTTTTAGATGTTTTATGACAAATTAAAATCTGGCCTTCCAATTCTTTAGGCTTATGAATGATTTGCACCTTGTGATGAACTCTGTATTTGTTCTAGCGAAGTTAATGGTAGACCTGAATACATAGAATGGCGAGAACAAGTATTTGATACACTGCTGACTTTGCAGGTTTTCCTACTTACAAAGCAAGTAGAGGTCTGTAATTTTTATCATAGGTACACTTCAACTGTGAGAGATGGAATCTTCAAAAAAAAAAAATCACATTGCATGATTTTTTTATAATTTATTTGCATTTTATTGCATGACATAAGTATTTGATCACCTACCAACCAATAAGAACTCCGGCCCTCACAGACCTGTTCGTTTTTCTTTAAAAAGCCTTCCTGTTCTCCACTCATTACCTGTACTAACTGCAACTGTTTGAACGTTACCTCCAAACATGGCCACTCGCCATGTTTGGAGGAAGAAGAAGGATGAGTACAACCCGAAGAACACCATCCCAGCCGTGAAGCATGATGGTGGAAACATCATTCTTTGGGGATGCTTTTCTGCAAAAGGGACAGGACGACTGCACTGTCTTGAGGGGAGGATGGATGGGGCCATGTATCGCGAGATCTTGGCCAACAACCTCCTTCCCTCAGTAAGAGCATTGAAGATGGGTCATGGCTGGGTCTTCCAGCATGACAATGACCCGAAACACACAGCCAGGGCAACTAGAGTGGCTCCGTAAGAAGCATCCCAAGATCCTGGAGTGGCCTAGTCTCCAGACCTGAACCCAATAGAACATCTTTGGAGGGAGCTGAAAGTACGTATTGCCCAGCGACAGAACCGAAACCTGAAGGATCTGGCAAAGGTGTGTATGGAGGAGTGGGCCAAAATCCCTGCTGCAGTGTGTGCAAACCTGGTCAAGGACTACAGGACACTTATGATCTCAGTAATTGCAAACAAAGGTTTCTGTACCAAATATTCAGTTCTGCGTTTCTGATGTATCAAATACTTACATCATGCAATATAATGCAAATTTATTATTAAAAAATCATACAATGTGATTTTCTGGATTTTTGTTTTAGATTCCATCTCTCACAGTTGAAGTGTACCTAGGATAAAAATACAGACCTCTACATGCTTTACAAGTAGGCAAATTCAGCAGTGTAACAAATACTTGTTCTCCCCACTGTATATGCCTGTTCTGCACTTAGCTGGATGTTGTGAAGTTTTTTTTTTACCATGGAAAGATTCCTATGATCATCCCCCACTTGTCTTTCATGGGCATCTAGGCCTCTTGGTGTTGCAGAGCACACCAGTGCATTCTTTTTATCTCAGAATGTACCAAACTACTGATTTTGCCACTCCAAATGTTCACTCCATCTCTCTGATGGATTTTCTTTTGCAGCCTAAGAATGGCCTGTTTCACTTGCATGTTTTGGTTTCACAGCAACAGCTTTGAAAGGCAAATGCCACACCTGGAATCAACATGGAATCGACATTTTACCTGCTTAATTGATGAAAAAATAGCAAAGGCATACCCCACACCTGCCTTGACACAGCTCTTAAGTCAACTGACCAATACCTTTCAGTTCCTTGAAAGAGGGGCTACATATTAAAGAGCTGTAATTCCTAATCTCTTCCTCCAATTTGGATGTGAATACACTGATAGACTGCACTTCAAGCCCATGTTCATTACTGAACTGTAACTTGGTAAACAGCCAACATAACAAAACTTGTATCAGTGTCCAATTATTTCCAGACCTAACTGTATAAACAGTCATGGTCAAAAGTTTACATAC
The DNA here is from genome assembly GCA_016801105.1 of Esox niger. Classification (NCBI taxonomy): domain Eukaryota; kingdom Metazoa; phylum Chordata; class Actinopteri; order Esociformes; family Esocidae; genus Esox; species Esox niger. The sequence goes on from JACXGJ010001642.1 coordinate 19,593, forward strand.
ACTTGTAAAGAACATGTATATCATGGCAGTTTGTGTTGCCAATAATTACAACAACTCTTATTTTTCTGTGATGGAATCATTGAAGCACATACATCTTTTCCCAGAAAAACAGTCATGAAATATTGTCTTCTTATGACTTTATTATGGGTCTTCTGAAAATTTGACCAAATCCAATGTGTCAAAAATATACATACAGTAACTTCAACAACAATTGTGGTGATGTAGAAAGTTGTATCACTCAAATTTGCTTTGTGACATGACCTCTAACTTCTCACAAGCGATTATGATTGACTACAGCTGGTGACTTCTCTGAGCCCATTTTAAATAGGACTTGTTTGATACACTCAACCACTAACGCTATGATGGGCAAGTCTAAGGAGCTCAGCATGGATCTGAAGAGGTGGATCATTGAACAAGTCAGGAAAGTCACTTGGAGCCATTTCAAAGCAGCTAAAGTTCCCAAGAACCACTGTGTAAACAATTTTAAGTATAAAGTGCATGGCTCAGTTGTGTCACTGCCACAATCAGCAGGCTATGAACTGCTATGATTGATAATGTGTTAAGAAAAGATGTTCTTGTTTTTTGTTTAGGTATTTTCTTAACATTCATGATCTCACTGTTGATTATACATTCCCATACCTGCTGCCCTATTGACTTTGACAGTAAATGTGATACGAGTTTATAAGAGCACTATGTCCCTCTCACCTCTGGGTGGAACTGCTGCTCAGTGCGTGAGTGACAGTATTGGCAGCTATCTCCACTGTCACACTTTGATGGCTCCCCCCACTCATCGCCATGTTTCACGTTGGGACATGGAGTTGACCTGGCACATCATTTACAAGGTTTTAGATCAACACATACAATATCTGAGTTTAGGTGAATTATTATTACTATTACTATTATTATTATAATAGCTTTTACGCAGATGCAAAAAAATGATTATTCTTTATAACCTGACAGTGCTAATTTCCTACCTGTATTTGAACTTGCGTGGATTTCGTCTTCTATCTCTACTATTGTGGTAGTGTGGACAGGCATAGCCCTGTCTGCATAGTCGTGGAGGTTTGGTACACTGCTCGGTTTTGTAGTTGGCCAAAACAAAATTGGTGTCTGGCAGAAAAGTACACAATTTGTGAAATTATTTCTTGACCTAATTTAAAAATATAATGCAACATTCAGTGAACCTCCCATTAGAATCAATGTAGTTGCTGCTCACCCTGCCACCGAGGGTCCTCTGTAAGGGTCTTTTCAATCATGGCTTGACTGGCTAGTACCCCAGGCTGAAGATCAGGAATACCCTCTCCAGATCCCAACTGACCATTCTGAAGGGCTTCCTGTGCCTGGATCTCTCTGTGCGGTAAAAAATACAAATAAAACTCCAGTCAGCAAGTCATTATTGTGTAACTTTTATAACTGACTAGAGTAGAACAGTTTCTTTCCTACAGCAGCAGGCCTCATGAACATGCCCCTAGAAACAAACTGACTATAGCCGCCCCCCAAATACACACACATAACACTCAACAAACAAATCTATAACCCTCTCCCACATACATACACAACCCACAACTGGTAAAATCTATTACCCCTTCTCATATTCATAACCCCCAACTGGACAAAATCATACCTTACATACACTTTTTAGTAATGTGGTAATGCACAGTTTACTATTTTTATGCTCAGTCCATTGTTCTCATTTGTTTTTATTTCCATTTGTATAAATTGTTTCACCAACGGCCAGAACAAATTCCTTGTGTGTTGTGAAACTTAGTTGGCAATAAAAATCTGATTCTGAGAACAGGAAAGTAACTGACCATAACATCCAGATTTCTTTGAGCGTCTATTTTCCTTTGACGTGATATTTTTGGAAATGTCAACATGTTTTAGTGATTAGGGCTGTGTAAAAAAAGCTTTTCAAATTAACTGCCAGGCAAAATCATGGTTTATAAATGATAATAAGATTCAGGCTCCAATAATGAATGTTTTTTAATTATTGCCTTATAATTAATATACTTGAATGAACTAACCACACTTTGTGGATATGAATGTGTGCTTTGGATCGTCGTCATGCTGAAAGGTGACCTTCCTCTTCATCGGTCTTCTAGACACCTGATGATTTTGTGCAAAATTGCCTGGATTTGGAATTGTAAATAATTCCTTCCCCCATGACTAAGGCCCTGGTTCCAGGTGAAGAAAATACCAACCCAAAGCATGATGCTGCCACCACCATGCTTCACTGTGGGTATGGTGTTCTTTGGGTAATGTGTGGTGTTGTTTTTGTGCCAAACACCTTTTGGAATTATGGCCAAAAAGTTCAACCTTGGTTTCATCAGACCATAACACATTTAACCATGTGCTTATGGAAGACTTGATGTTTGTTTTTGCAAACTTCAGCCGGGCTTGGATATTTTTCTTTGTAAGAAAATCATACTAGAACTTTATTTGTGATTATCAGAGTCACTTTAAATGATGGCAGTTGTGTAATGACTTTAAACATGAGGTTGAATGTGATTGGTTAATTCTGAACACAGCCACCTCCCCAGTTATAAGAGGGTGTACACTTATGCAACCAGGTTATTGTAAGGTTTTTCAATTGAATTGTTCATATTATAGGTCACATTAAAAGTGGGAAAAGTTCTGACATGATTTCTTTGTTTCATCCATTTCCATCACAAAAACCATTTTAACAGGGGTCTGGAGACTTTTATCCACTGTAGGTATTTCATGTAAAAAACGAACATACGGTTAATTACAAATACATACATGGGTTTGCTTGACATTTGTAAAGGGTGTAATTCAGATAAATAGATAAGATAAACTCTAACAAAAAACTTCAGTCTGTTCTACACCAGACACTGGGAGAGGAATTTACCTTTCAACGTGGTAAAAACCTAGCCTGGCTAATGGGACACGATGACTACACAGCAAAGAGGTATTTCAAGTATTTATCTAGAATCTTTACAAAAGATTTATTGGTTCCCATACGTGTTCCATTTGCACGTAATTTGCAAGTGAAACACATCATATTTGAGCAAACTGCTTACTGGTTGGTACCATCCTGCGTTGCCATCTTTGTAAGCCAATTCAATTATGTGTGTGTATAATATAAACATACAGTGCATTCAGAAAGTAGGTGGACCCCTTCACAGAACTTATTTACGTAAGTCTTCCGACCCTATGCATTGACAAACTTAACCGAGGTCAGGTACATCATTATCATTATCTGCAGCACTGAAGGCCCTCAGCATCACAGTGGCTACAATCATTCATAAACAAAGGATGTTCGGAACCACCAACATGCTTTCTAAAGCTGGGTGCCCAGCCAAACTGTGCACTTAGGGGAGAAGGGCCTTGGTCAGGGGCCTTGATCTTAGTTTCCTCATGCAGATTTTAAAAAAAATTGCATGAAAATGTATCATTTTTAGATTAAAGCCATCAGGGATGCTACAGTGCATTAATAAACAGTTGCAATGATTTCTGCATTACTGCAAATTTGTAACTTTGAATTTGGTCAGATTTTTTTGGGCCATAAAATTGTTTCTTTTAGGTATTTGTTTAATTTATTTGCGGTGCTAGGTAAGGAAACATTAAATCTTCAGGGGAAAGTTGGATATTCCTCCACTGCACTGAGACTAGTCAGAAAGTGTTTAATTGCAAGCTTTGCTGCAGCAGGTGGTTAAACCCATTTTTGTGCTCAAGGGGTGAGTGAAAGTTGCCCATCTTGAAAATAATAAGCATCAACTTTGTGTTGTTTGTTCACACAAGCCCACTTCTATCAAATTCTCTTAACTTGAAGTATTGCCAGCAATACAGGACTTCGCTTCTGTCTCTGTTTTAGAACAGATGGGATCAATAAGTTGGCATACTTCAGAGTACGCTTGTATTGTTAATGGAAATCTAGCAAGGTAGGAGTTGCACAGTACAGACTGATAGTCACTACGCAGTTCTCACTGTGCATTATAGGCCTATATAAAACATTAAATGTATACTTCACAACAGAGTGCAGTACCTCGCAGTTTCTCGTAACTTAATTTAAACAGGGTCTATCATTAATAAACAGAAAAATATATTTTAACAAGTTCAACCGACCAAAGAACTCACTTGTGAGCAAGTGAGGCACTGTATGTTTTGACCATATGTATCTTAAAATACATGTTCCAAAACTAGCATAAAACATGTATTTTCAGGACACCTGACTGACTCAGTGGTAAAGTTACTGCCTCTCAGTTAGCTACATCATGGCAAGACCAGGGTTTGAATCCTGCTGCTGGATTAGTTCAGGGGTCCCGAATATAGTGGTGCAATTAGCCACAACCATCCAGGTTAGGCGCTTTAGTAATCCACCTTTGTTGCCATGTCTTGTCGTGCTCCAGCAACTCTCTGTGGCAACTAGGACACCTGTGAGCTCAATCCAGGTAAAGATAACGGTTTAGATTTCTTGGTTTAAATGCCACAACAGCATTGAATGTGCTTTGGAAAACAAGACATCAACTGTCCCAAGTCCGCTCAGAGTTGTTATGATTAAATATTTTGGGGAGGTGTCTGAACACTGACATTCAAATGAAAATCTTTACATTTTGACACCAATTATGAATAACAGTAATGGAATAATAACAAGTAATAAAAATGAGCTAGAAGGAATAGTGAAGTTGCTAAGAAATCACCCCGCCCCCCTCCTTTAATGTCTAATGTGCCAAGCCTTGTTGGCAGCATGCGCTTGGGTGAGGGTAGACTATATTGAAGTCATGTCACTTCATCCAAAACAGCTAGACCTAATTCACTGAATCAAAGTAAACTTAATTTGTTAGAGACATTCAGAGCCATGTTAAAAACATACCATACTGGTAAACGGAGTAAATTCTCCCAAGCTATGATGTATGAATAGATATTTTGGTAGTCCTGATATAGCACTTTATGTTTACTCAGCTGATATAAGAAGTATTTTCTGATGGAGTTATGATTAAATATATGACAATTTTTAAGTTATGATACAATTACAACATGTGGGAACCAAGGAGATAACAGATCACCTTATATCGTAGACAGGTGGCCGAAGATCATGTGGGCCATGAGCAAAAGCGCAGTGCAGGCCATTCTTCACGCAATGCCCGCGGGCATCAGTTTCATGGATACAGGTACCAGTCTTGTAATAGCGAAGATGGTACTTGCGTTCTGTGTCACCAGTGGTCCGGTGCAAGTAGGGACAGCTAGAGATGCAGGGATAGAGAAACAATGAAAGGTTGAATCAGGTGATTAGACATACAGAGTACCTCATCAGGATCTATTCAGTGATACACTATGAATTGAAAATGTTTCTACAAGGCATATTCTATGCGGTGCTAATTGGGGAGATCTGTTGTCTCCCCCTATATTACTGAAAACTTCATGGTGCTTAAAATGCATATTAGTCAAACAACAGAAATGTAGACAATGCCTACAGTGGGTGTCAGAGGAATGCAATGCCTTTTCTAGATACAGCACTGACAGGCTTTGGTGTATGCTGGAGAACTGAACACAAATAATAGCAAAATTGCTTTTAAAATGGTCAGATTCACAAAGAAATGGTAAATAACCAATAATTGCCTCAGATACAGCCAAAGCTTCTTACTCAGATAGCAACAGTAACCACGGCAACAGATGGAACGTCACGAGAAGAGAGCGGAAAGCCACTGGTAAAACGAGAGAAGGGGATAGCGTACAAATATTCGTTTTCAGGCAGAGTTCAAATAATGTTAATAATATACTAACTAGTCTGCACCTCTTTCTTGACATGGCTTGACTGACAAAATGTTTTGCCAGACCTGGTCCATAGGAGTGTCAATGCACTAGTGAGTGAGACATTTGGAGTTAAAATTACAACATTTGTTAATGGTGCTCTAACACAAATAGGCCTAATTTAAAGGGGGGCATGTTGGCTATGTTACATGGCACAAAGAGTCGCTTGAATAACATGTTTCAAAGCTGCTATTCTCGGTTTTGAACAGGATCTTCCTCAACATATTGAAGGACTTCATTCTTATCATATAACCCAGAATAAGGTATTAATTTGCCTGAATACTTTCAGTGACCCCTATTTCGGTCAATTGTTTAGGAGGACTACAATTGTAAAATACCCAATATATGCTGACAATTATATGAAAATTTCACTAGTTTCACTAAACTGTGTTAAGTAATTTCAGGAGAGTCAAAACCAGGTTTGTTAGCCAGCAGCCAAAGTAACAGCATTCAGTTTACCTAGGAAAGTTAGCCTTATTTTCCTTGACCTTAAACCCGACATATGACGATGCCCTGAAATCTATCCATTTGTCCATTATTTGATCTATAAGTGCAACCCCACTAAAGTCCACATAAGTAATGTATTAAGTGGCAAATACTTTCCAAAAACTTGACTTGTTATATGATATCTATAGGCTACATTTATTACCATTTGTTTATACCATCACGCGGGTGCGATGACCAACGTGTTTGCAAAAACTGCCTCAACAATAATTTTCTACCTTTTCACAAGATTTTTCACACTCATGATGACAAGTACAGTTTTGGCGATGTGCTCAAATGACACAACCCAGCAATAAAAATGAAAAATATGTTACTGATGCTACGTTTGGGCCAAGAAATGCTGCAGCGGCCACAATAGGACAAGACCAGTACATACACAGGCTGCATTACCTCCACTAGGCTACTTCTATATATAAACATAAAAGAGAAGTAATGCTAGAATGAGTCAAAACATCGACGCTGACGCTTGAATCGGGAAGTCAAATATGTATTGAAAGCACATGAAAACGTATGAGCAGAATGACTGCTTTCAATTCACGATAGTGAAAACTGACACGTAATGTATAACCTAATGTTACAAAGATGTAAGCACACAAATACAACGCAGAAAGTGGTTAGACGCGAACACGTTTTCAACACACGTATTTAATACAGTGGGTTTAAAGGAATAACAAACGTTGCTTGCTCGACCAATGAAAGAAAGCTACGTGCAATGGCGGTTCAATCACAAGCCAGAAAACAGGGGGTGTGTTCATCGTTTCCTAACATAGCTATCATAGCAGACGTTCAAATGAATTGTTTCCTGCTAAGCTAGAGAGGCATAGCTAAACCCACTCGACAAAACTCGTGTCTCCAAAAGATTGTTTGACAGTGAAGATAGACAACTTATTCGAGATAGACAACTTATTCGGTTTGTTCAGTATTTAAATAGCAAATGTTACGTTTGGTGGGTGGCTCTACTCAAGATGCAAGCGAACTAAGAAACTCGAACCATTCAACCAATACAATAGACAAGTCAACAACACCATGTGCAAGCCAAGTCATCAACAAGCTCGTGTTAGGAGCAGAATTGAGTGTGGGTCTCACTCCGGTATTTCACAAGCATCAGACTTGCTAATGAAACAATGCAACGCAACATCCACCAAACATGAACAACTTTTGTAAATACGCAGCCTTAACTTGTAATTGACTGTTGGGTAAATTCTCAAGCCAAATGAACAACATCAACACTAACCAAATGTGTATATTTTTAGCAACAAGTCATCGTAATAATTCAGTGAAAAGATTATGCGTCACACTTACTCTTCTCCATCAGGGCAAATGCCCGTAGTCTCGTCATATTTCGTGCAATAAACATCAGGGCTGTAGTTAAAAGTCCCATCTCTTCTTCTAATGGGTCGTCTTCGCCTCTGGTTGAGGAAATGCCAGTGAAAACATGTAAAGGGTCTATGTTGTGTGCACTTGTGCTGCAAAAATAGAGGGCACTGTTCGGTTCTGAACTCCTTCAAATATCTGCAAAATGTAAAAACATGCCGTGTTATGAGAATACAGTAGTGCCAGACTCTTAATGAGTGCAAAGCTCAGACAGGAAATTTGACAACATGACAGTACATTAGTTTTGCTTAAGTTTTAAATTAAACTACTTATTATCCATCAGTCAAACAGACAAATTACAACAGATATAACGTAATTGCCTACTCCTAGCTTGTGTGTGTGTGTGTGTGTGTGTGTGTGTGTACACCAGGTATTCACATACAGTTCACTCAAGATCGTTAACGTTACATTCCCTCAAACAGCCGGAGCGTACGTCAAAATACATGCGTAGAGACAGCAAGAAAAAGGCCGAGGTGGAAGGAGGAAAGGATAAATCTGCTGGCTGGCTAGCCATCCAACTTCGCTACCCTGTCCAAGCTAGTTAGCTTGCTAACGTCAGAGTAAGCAGTGTTTACTGACTACTGTACAGTAAGTTGACTGGCTATAACGGCAGCAGCAAATCGTGTTGTTGTTGCTCCATATTTTGAAAAACGTGCATGATAAGACTTTTCTTTTTGATGTGAAAATATTTCCACAAACATACAATTAAATAATAATTATAGCTAATGGTGGACAGTAACAGATACTACAACGTAACGTTCTCCATTTGAAGATGTAGCTGAGTAACTAGCTAGTGGAAAGCTAGCTATGAAGCTAATGCGTTAGTGCTAAACGTACGTGCACTGCCATTGCATTGGGAAGAATTTACAAAAGGAAAAGCACCATGTTTTACTGCACTACGAATGAAAAATAATCAATCAGTCCAACTATAAAACAATATTCGGCACATAAAAGAACCACGGTATTTCAAAAAAGACGTGTTTTTTTCCCTTTAACGTTTGCTTTACTTACGTATAGTGGGTTGGTTTCTCGGTTTGAGGAAAAGCGTTCGCCGCCGTTTTCGAAACCGACGGCATTTTCAGTCAAAACAATGAAATGCGCCTGCGCGAAGCTCTGTTTAATTCCTCGTTCCCTCCTGCGCCACTGCAGGGAAACCAGAGAAAAACAGGCGGGTAAAATCAAACACAGGCAACCAGATTCCGTACTGGGTGCCTCGTTTGTTTGTGTTGATTCATATGAATGCACTACAGAAACATAGGCCTACGTAGTGAGCAAAACATGTCTGCATAGCACACATCTGCAGCCTTGTCCAGAAATCATATTTGTAAAGAAAAATCCAAGGTCCATATTAAGTACCTAAATTAACAGAAACTACGAAAACTCGGTGTTGGGAGGGGGGTATAAAATGTTATTTCGTGATGTTAACTTTACCTGTTTATATGTAATCTCCCTGGCCCCAAATGGGGCAGAACTAAAGACACTGCCTCACAACAATTGGCTTGAACTGTTTTAGTAGGGGGTTTAATATTGTTGTCTGACCTCGTTGCGCTGTAGCAACTACTTGTGTCTGTTTGGACGCCTGTGAGCTCAATCAAGGAAGAAACCTCGAGACTGGTCCAGAATTCATAGTTGATGGAAGATGATGAGATGATGATAACCAGATCCGAATCAAATGGGCTTCTTAGAGCACACGTCTCAAAACCAAATGTATGAATATTATTAAAATGTAGTATTTATGATGTACTGTGTACTTTTTGTCTTGCAATTAAACACCTTTGGTCAGATTGTCATTTAAAATGTAAATAATTCTCCATCAACTGACCAGGTATAATAACAATTAAATAAAACAATAAAAAATATATGGATATTCAACTGCAATTATGAGAAAATTATTCCCACCACCTTAACTGCTTCTTCCCCCATGCTGTGATCTTCAGCAACTGGCCATCTGTCCCATAGTGAATAATGAGAATACTGCTCACTACCTCCAAACTGTTGACTAAACACTATAATGCACGTTAAATCGAGTCCATCTGCCTGCATCTAGACAGATACAAATACTGGAACTGTATGTTTTTAAATGTGTACCTCAAATCGAAGTTGAAACTCCACTCATATTCCATTATTTATTATCACCCCCCAGAACATAACATTCACAATCATGGCATAAGTTATAAGTCCATGTTATCTCTGATCATTTCCCTCCATCAGCGTAAACAGACACCCATTCAGGAAGCAGTGGGTTGCCTTGGTCTGCAAGGACTTACCAGGTCCAGTCCTTTTTGGCGCCTGAGAAACTGCACAAACAACACCAGTGGTGTTACATAACACTACAAACAGTTGCAAACATTGTGGTAATACAAAACAACCATTATTTTGATTAATAAACTAAAATTATAATTTGGTAACAAAAATTCTATTAATCCAAAATTTAACAACTTTTATTGTAGATGTTGGAGATTCATATTTACACAACACTGCCTATTTCTGAGCAAATCTATGTGTTCCAAAACCTTGTATTCCTTTGAACTCACCCCTGTTCTATATGTCCATTATAGTGCCACAGAATTAAAAGTGTTTTAAAGTGTTTCTCAAAAGTAATCAACCCCATGGACTTCTCCACATTTTATTGTTACAACATAAATTCAAGATGGATCAAATTCAGGATTTTTGCCACTGATCAACACAAAAAGTCCTTAATGTCAAAGTGAAAAATACAATCTACAAATTATTCAAAATTCATTATAAATAGAAAGTAATTGATTGCGTTTTTATTCACCCCATTTAGTAGATTTTTGGTAGAGACACATTTGACAGCATTTAAAGCCATGAGTCTATTGGATGAGTCATACAAGCTTTGCACTATTTCCACATATTCTTAATTGGTTTGAGGTCCTGGCTTTGACTGGACCACTTCAGGACATTTACCTTATTGTTTTTAAGCCATCCCATGTATGGTTTTGGCTGTGTTTGGGGTCATTGTCCTGCTGGACGATGAATCCTTTCCCAAGTCCCAGGTCTCTTGCAGACCTCAGGAGGTTTACTTCCAGGATTTCTCTGTACTTTGCTAGATCTGTTTTGTCCTCAATCTTTATAAGTTGTTCAGGCCCTGACACAGAGAACAATAGCCATAGCATTTGCTAACACCACCATGATTCACTGTAGGAGTGGTGTCCTCAGGATGATATGTGGTGTTAGGCTCGCACCATACATACTGCTTAGCATCAGACTATAGAATCTCATCAGACTATAGTATCTTCTTCCACTTGGTCTCAGTGTTCCTCATGCCACCTGTCAAACTCTAGCTGAGATTTGATGTGAGTTGTTTTCGCTTTCTTTTTGCCATTCCATCATAAAGGCCACTTTGTGACACATTTGGTTTATTGTTGCAGTATGCACAGTTTCTCCCAGCTCAGCCTTGGAAGAGCGTAACTCATTTTGGGTTGCCATAGGCCTCTTGGTGGTCTTCCTGACCAGTGCCCGTCTTGCTCAGTAACTTCGTTTTTGAGGGCAGTCAATTCTAGATAGATTCACAGGTGTGCCATATTCTCTTAATTTATAAATAACAAACGTTACTGTGCTCTTGGGGATATTTAAAGCCTTGGATATGTTGTTATATTCTATCCTGATTGGTGTTTTTGAATATTCTTATTCAGAATGTGCATTTATCTTCATGATGTAGTTTTTGTTACAAACTAACTTTCAGACCTTCCAGGTTTATTTAACCAAAAATATTTTTAAACACCCTGGTGACACACAGCTGGACACTTTTCGACTAGTTAAGTTACTTCTAAAGACAGTTGGTTACATTTCTAAATAATTTCAGTGACTTCAAACTATACTTCCTTTTGACTGAAATGCTTTCAAAATGCTGTCAGAATGATACCAGCTGTAGAAACATCTCAAGCGTGATCAATGCCCCTGAGTTAAATTTTGAGTGTCATAGCAATGAGTCTGAATACTTATGTATGAATACCTGCCACAACTCTGGCATCTGTCGCAACACCTTTGGCTCCTCTGGCAAGTCTGCCTGATACCTGCCATGCCTCATAAGCTGCGGCAGCACCAATGAGCCAGATGCCCCTGACTCTCTGTTTCTGGTCTGTGTTATTTGTTACTAATGTCCTTCATTGTTATTTGCATCAGTCAGATAACATTGCACAGGCAGAGTGAGACATCTTAAAATGATGCTGTGTACTACAACAAGAACAACTAGGACATAATATTCGGATACTACATGAGAACTTAAGAACTATAGTTTCAGAATATGCTGTCCTACTCTGGGCAGATAAGAGGTTTGACTGGACTGAGTGGAAGCTGACTAACTGTAAGGGTGGGAAGGATTGAGTACAAATAATGTGGAGATGAGTTTCCAATAATAGGACGCATAAAACTGAGTGGACAGAGGGAAAGAAGAAGACAATCTCCACATTATATAAAGGAGGAGCCCTGCGTCAACACAACATTATCCCTGGCATTGACACTCAAAAGGACCAGGACGGCTGCCCTTTACAAATGACCAGGGCAGACATTTGCAAAGCCCTGAAAAGGATTAACACCTGCAAGGCTCCTGGACCAGACAACATCTCAGGCCGTGTTCTCAAGGTCTGTGCAGACCAACTGGCTGATGTCTTTACTGAGATCTTCAACATATTGTTATGTCAGGCAGTGGTCCCCAACTGCTTCAAAAAGTCCATCATTGTTTCTGTGCCAAAACAAAGCATTTATTTGCCTTAACTTGTTAACTTTTTTACTTTGAACACTTGAGAAAAAAAATCTAGTTTGTTAAGGAATCCTTGGCCCTGGATGAAATTAAATGATCGATTATCACTAAATTTTTTTGGTCCTATTTTGTTCTTTTGTTTTGTAACTACTCTTGTGAATGTCCTACAGCCATTGGCATTCAAAAATTGGACTAGGACTAGTGTGTTAAAAGTAGACTTAAAATGGTTGCTTCCACAATGTCAATGACACTATGGTTGCTTGAAAATACAATAACATTAAATAGGCAAATATTTATTGCCATACAATTTAGTGAAAGTTTAACAAGTTGAAATGGCCTACCTTTTTTATTCCCTTCTAAAAATGTATATGCAGTCTGGTATATGCATTAGATGCTATTACAAATCCGGACAGCAGAGGGTGATCTATGGTGTAAGGCTTGAGAACTCATTATTCAGTCAATTTGTAAAGTTTAAACCTTCTAATGTGCTTCCTTTTCATACTACGTTCTAGATTGAGATAACACTACTCTAACATTACACTTCAACTAAAGCTCATTAGTCCTGAAAATGACAGTGGAAACAATATTTTGACAAAATATTAAAAATTACCTAAATACTCTTACTCCTAACATTGAAAAAGAAAAAATCAGAGGGTGAGATATAGCAACTAATAAAAATTATTCTGAAATATTTGGCTTTTCAATGTCAATAGTGTGTGTATTTTGGTTTTATCTTATTAATGGTTTCGCTTACGCATTGGATGCCTTTTTACTGTACCCTTTCTCAGCTGTACGATAAAACATGAAACCCATAAAATCATCCCACCCAGTTCATCACCCAATCATGCGGCAATTATATCTTCAAGAAGGCTTTAGTTTAATCATTAATATAAGAATTTGCTCTCTGGAAACCATGCTTGCTTTATTGCCTAATTATTCAGCACTAAAGTAATTGTGCGACATACAGAACCTGTTATTGTTGTTGCTACCAATAAATATCATCATATGCCTTCAGTTTGGAAACTTTTTGGGATCATCTCTATATGGACTTGAAGGAAGCGGACCACAGGATGTTAGGACATTGTCTAAAACCACTATATCAGTTTGATATCTGTAGTAATTTTTCTCAGTGATTACAACACTTTACTCATATTAAGTTGATTTAAGCAGTCAGACAAAATAGAATTGGATTGTTTTGGTATCGCAGAGAAAGACAGACATGTATAGACAACACAGTACAGTGAAGCGAGATCAGTGTAAACCAGCTTCATTGTTTAGTGCAACAGATAACTGCAGAAAAAAGCAGCAATATAAACCCAAAAATGTAAGCTTGATCAAATTTTAAAATGAATATAATGCTGGCCACTCTCAAAATAAAACTGATAGGAATACATCTCATCAAATGTCTGGGCCGGAGTGTTATGTCTTCTATCGCTTCATCTCTTGTAGAATAACTCCTAAGAGAAAGGCTTCACCATTTTCATTGCAATGTAGTTCTGGAGAAGCAAGGAAACATTAAATTAGTAAAATACATATTTGACATTGTTTTAAAGTAAAGTTAGATCATCTGACATTCATATTAATGAGGTATTAAATGAGGCTAAAATATTGCACATCAAGTAAATACTAGGGTAGCTCCACTTTACCCTATTTACCCTAATAGTATGGCTCCACTGGGTTTAATGATATCATGGACCATCTACAAACACAAAATCTATGCATTCACAGTTTTTAATATAGATGAGGCATAAGCATATATTTACCGCAAACCAGAGCACACACAAAATATGGCCTGGTATGGCACCTGATGTGCGCATGTGACTGAAAAAGGGGCTTTGTTGTTATTTGGCCATAGTTATTTACTCACCTCACTTAAGTTAAATACTCTCAGGCCAATAGGTGTTAGTGAATGTGCTAGAATGTCTATTAACTACTCAATTGGTATGTCAGTGGGGAAAAGTGGATTTTTATTTCAAGGCCCATTGGCCTGGTAGTAAACACTCTGAGGCCAGGTACTGTTCCAAAACCCGTTGGTTGGAAAACCCTGATATAAAATGTATTAAAGTGTCTAATGTGGCATTAATATAATAGTATTGTAAATGATAGATATGCATCATACTGGTAAGGAGTACAGCAGGATCCCAAGGAACAGCAGCACAAGAAGGAGGATTATTACACCAATGAAGATCCATTTGAATCGACGCCATATGATGAACTTCATAGTCTTGCATGGACTGCTGAACCAGAAAAAGGAAGTGTCGGGGCGACTGAATGGGGACAGAAAAAACAACATCAAGCAATTTTCAAAGTGTAATTTCCACGGTCATTTGATATAATATTACATTATGTTCTAAAATGTGGAGAGGAAATCTGCATGTAGATTTTGAGAAAGCAGTTTGAAATGTAAATTTCCCAAAAACACTTTTAGAAATATCACTACATCAGGGATGGGCAACCTGGATGGGGCCACATGTATTATATACTAGTCATCAGGGGGTCACAGATAACTTGGAATAACATCAGGGGGCAACCGGTTAACTTATTACAAATACATTAAAATTAAACTAGGTCTGATGCTAGTTCACGTAAATATGGACAATTTTAAAATATTGAACAACGTGCTGTTTTCCTGCTCTGCTTATCTCTCCCGGGATTCAGCATGTTCACTGCCATGTAAATAAACATGTGAACCCTTTGAACACAATATGTTTTTTGGATGTTTTCACTACTTTCATATTTTCTTAATAGGTATCATCAAGTGTTTTATGGCTCAAACATCAGCACACTCTAAGCTACAATTAGAAAGACATCACAACAACATTCATAGACCTTGAAATTACTGTTCTAATGAGTAAGCATGCAAAAATATATTTCTGGTCTATTTCCAGTTTTGTTTCCAGCATAGATTTTGTTGTTCCCCATACTAACTTTACAACAAATTTAAGGTCAAACATTAATAGAATATTTTTACAAGGGCTGCAAAAAGAGGGGGTGGGGGCCGCCAGTTGCCCATGCCTGCACTACATCATAGCCTTGGGAAGTATGTGTACTGTAGCTCCCCCTGCTGTAGCTTTGATGAGGTTCTGAAATTCAGTTTTGTCTTTGTTTTGTCTACCAATTTACTTTTTTCAGCATAGATCTAGAGAAGGTTTTTAAAAATTGTTGAAGCATTTGAAGTTCCAATAAACACATTAGGCTTTATCAATGTGAAATGGAAGATATTTGGAACCACACAGACTCTTCCTAGAGCTGGCCGTCTGACCAAACTAAGAAACTGGGCCTTCATCAGTGAGATGACCAAGAACCCAATGGCCACTCTAGCAAAGCTTCAGCGTTTTACTACAGAGATGGTAGAACCTGCCAGCAGGACTATCATCAAACAGAGGCCACCCCTGTGTAAAGGAAGAAACATATTCTCAGGTCAGATGAGACCAAAATAGAAATAGTAAGCCTGACTGTCAAGCGCTGCCCAAATCCACATGGGCAAAGCTGGTAGACACATACCCAAGAAGATTCAAATCTGGGATATCTGTAAATGCTGATTCTTCTAAGTACTGAATAGAGGATCTGAATACTTAGATACACTACCGGTCAAATTTTTGATTTTTTATTTGTGCAGTGCAAGTCCAGGGAAGAACCTGAAATGGTACAAAGGTACAAATCGGTAAACTGACAGAGGTTTTAAACAAAGTTGAGGTAACCAAAAACTTAAAAATAATAAACACTACCGTTCAAAAATGTGGGGTCACCTAGAAGTTCCTTGTTTTTGAGAAAAGCTAATTTATTGTCCGTTAATGACATTAAATTGATTAGAAATACACTGTAAACAAAGTTTATATTGAAAATGACTATTCTAGCTGGAAATGGCATATTTATTATGGTATACAGCAGTGGTTCCCAACCTTTTCAACTTACTGTACCACCGACCGAATTTTGCTCTGCTTGGTGTACCCCTGATGTAGCCCCTCATGTTAGTTTCACTAGTAAGCCTATGGTGTCATGAGGGTTTTCAAGTACCCCCTGTGGAGAGGACAAGTACCCCCAGGGGTCCTAGTACCCCTGGTTGGGGACCACTGGTATACAGGCCCATTATTAACATCTGTGTTCCAATGGCACATTGTGTTTGCTAATCCAAGTTTATCATATTCATATTCTAATTGAACATTGGAAAACTAAACGTTATTCCATGTGAGAAATGGTGAAGAAATTGAAGATCTCATACGTCGATGTGTACTACTCCCTTCACAGAACAACACAAACTGTCTCTAACCAGAATTGAAAGAGCATTGGGAGGCCTCAGTGCACAACTGAGCAAGAGGACAAGTACATTAAAATGTCTAGTTTGAGAAACAGATACCTCACAGATCCTCAACTGGCAGATTCATTCAATAGTAGCTGCAAAACACCTGTCTCAAGGTCCACAGAGAATAGGTGACTTTGGGATGCTTGCCTTCTAGGCAGAGTCGCCAAGAAAATTTCATAACTCAGACTGGCAAAAAGTTGGTCAAAAGAACACAGACAATGGACAGAGGAAGAACTCTGCCAAGAAGGCCATCATCCCAGAGTTGCCTCTTCACTGTTGCCGTTAAGACTGGTGAAGCAGCCAGTTGAGGACCTGATATTATAGTTCAGTGACCTAAGTCTTTGAAATGGTCAAGTGTTCCTATACACACAAATTTGACAATATATATATTTTTTTGAATAATTCCCTTTTTTGTAAATATACATTCAAGTTGTAATTTATGTGTAAATGTAAAGTCCATAATGCTTCAATCCCACAACAAGCTAAAATTATCTTGTCATTGGTGGTTAATAGGTGATGTTGCTGATATGGGTTTTGCCTTACTTAGGGAAGACTAGTTTGGGGTTCATGTTTGGTTCATCTCGGCCCTTCCCAGCAGGTCTCTCTTCTACCTCCTTCTCATCCAGTATTTCTAGGGTCATCTCAACCTTCCCCTATTGGAACACAAGAACAGATTGTTCTAGAGCTTATGAATAAAAACATAATTTGGTTAATCAACACTGAGCAAAGAATGAAAGTGGCTATTTACTGGTGCGTATGGTATGTGTAAGGATTTATTTCAAAATAACACTTTGAACCTTAACCTTGCCACAACAAGATCCTTTAAGGATATTTTTATCATCTAATTGTATCTTGCCTCGTAGACTGGGCCATGATCAGATTGGCCCGGTCTACGAGGCTAGATACAATTATATAAAAACACATAAAAATATGTTTTTGGATGATATGTTCATGGCGAACAGTCTGTCTCAGTCATGACCGACCACAACCTTTTGCAAATCGTCATAAGTGAGACCAGACCTGCTCTGGATAAGAGCTTCTTGTTAACAACAAAATGTGTGTGTGTCTTATTGGGTACATCATGTGCAATGTGTCTTGTTTTACTAGAAGTGGACTTACACCCAGGATGTGCTTCCCATCCTGCTCAATCATACAGGGCCACCAGCCCCGCACAGACTTCTGATTGAACAGAGAGTTGGGCTGGGGTTGTTTGGAAGGGTTTGAGCCTGAAATGCCTGGAAGCATGTTGAGATTACACTTCTCAGGGTTCTTGGCAGGTGGGATCAGATGGAGCAGGTCCAGCTCAACAGTGCCTGTCACCCAAACACAGCAGCAACTGGTTAATTAAGCAATCCTGTTATTTCACTGTTATGCCCTCATGTTTCCTATTTAATGGTATCTGTTATGTACTGCACACCTGAATTTTAATTAGATAGTTTTTCAGATTCTGATAAATGTTTTTGTTACTGTCCTGATTAACTTGAATTCTTTAATGTTCTTATTCATTTTATGAGATAGTTGAAATCTGATGATGGTAAAAAGAACAACACTATCAGTTGATTCAGATCAGAAAAAAAAAGAGTTTACCTAAATAGTCATCCAGTGAGAATTTGTCATTGTCCCAAATCTGAATGATCAACTTTGGTGGTATCCGAAACTCTGATTTGTCTAGATTCCAAAAATGGTCCTGTCAAGAAAAGACAATAAACATGTTTGGAATAAACTCTAAAACTGAACATCTCCCCAACATATTCAGTAAGGACTCACGGTCTTTGACAACTTTGTCCTTATCTGACACTTTTTCAAGTGTATGAGTAAGTAGAGCTGGTAGAGGATGACACTAGTTTGTTTGATTTCCGGGACCACCCTTATGTAAAATGCATGCACTGTTAAGTTGCGTCTAATATATTCTGATGAGCCAAAACATTATGGTCCTCCAAGTGCTGCCAAAACAGTGCTGACCCACCAAGGCCTGGACACAATATCAGCCCTGAAGGTGTGCTGTGGTATCTGGCACTGAGACATTGGCAGCAGATCCTTCAAGTCCTGTGAGTTGTGAGGTGGATCCGCCATGGATCAGACTTGTTGGTCCAGCACATCCCATTCAATTGGATTGAGATCTGGAGAATTTGGAGGCCATGGCAACACCTTTAACTTTTCATCAAGTTGCCCAAACCATCCCAAACAATGTGTGCAGTGTGGCAGGGCGCATTATCCTGCCGAAAGAGGCCATTGCCATCCAGGGAATACCATTGCCATGAAGGGGTGTACCTGCTCTGCAACAGTGTTGAGGTAGGTAACACGCGTGACATTGACGTCCACATGAATGCCCGTCCCAGGTTTCCCAGCAGACTATTGGCCAGAGCATCACACTCCCTTGTCGTCTTCCCACAGTGCATTCGGGTGCCATCGATCCTCCGGCGCACACATAGACAGCCATTCACGTGACGTAAAAGAAAATAGGACTCATTGGATCAGGCAAGCTTTTTTACGGCTCCATAGACCAGTTCCGATGATCGCGTGCCCATTGAAGGCACTTTCGACAGTGGGCAGGGGTCCTTATGGGCACTCTGACCAGTCCCAACACCCTGTCACCAGTTTGTGATTGTTCCCTCTTCGTTTTACTCCTCACTGATGACTCCGTTTCAGAGCCTTGCCATTTCAGAAATGCTCTGACCCAGTCGTCTGGCCATAACCTGGGTGTCAAAGTCACTCAGGTCTTTCCTCCTGATCATTTCTCTTGTATCACACACATTGACTACGACCTTGACGTGTGCCCTTGTTATTAGAGGATCTACCTTATCCGATTCACCTGAGTGGTCATATGTTTTGGCTCATCAGTGTGTCTGCTAAAAGACATAAATTATTATTCATATGAAAATACAATAAAAATACATCACATCAAACGCACTTTACTGGAAACAAGGCAGAGTTGCTCAGCGGATAGATAGTCAAAGTCAAAAACAAATCGCCAGTTGAAGTTTCCGTCACCATCCAAGGATCTGTAGTGCACATCTGTCTTTTGCTTGTTGTCCTCCATGCCAGGCATCCATCTGCAAATGGTCAACATTAACAGTCATGTTTGCTTACTTTACATATAGTTGGTAGTGATTGTTCTAGCCAGAGGAACAAGTGAACTGAGTGCCGAAAGCATGAATTCCAGTTTCAGCTGGACTGCAGCTTAAAGTCTTAAGAGTATAAACTCCACCAACAATAAATGTTCTCTTCATTGTATGCCAACAATTGAATAGGCAATGTGGTACATTGTCATGTAATCTGTAATATAAACATTTAAACATAAGAATTAAGTCAGGTTTGGTGGTTTTTGATTGAATTTTCACGTATATTTTTTCGACAATTTAATGTCCCTGCTACAACTAGCTTGTGCATCTAGAATGTCCAGACAGGTTTGCCTCGTCAAATTGTGGGACTCGCTATCAAATCTTGATCAGCAGTACGGTAAGATGCATATTAAAAGCTAATCACTCAATGCTGTAACACTGGGTAATAAATCCCGCTTTGCCTTACCCTTTGACATAGATATCACTCATATCCTCTCCAGTGATGCTAGTCTCATCCAGAATGACCTCAGTGGTGTTCCATATGATGACCCGCAGGAAGTATCTGCAAAAAAAAACGTAAACACTTTAATGCTCTGCCATTACAATAAAGATTGTAACACTGCCACTATTTTTGATAAATGGAAATGCTTTTCCAAAGAACTAGTCCGTTCTGCGGTAGTGCATTTTAGTCTGTTATATTAAGTTTCCTTAAAAACGAATTATATGGAGTTTTCAAATTACATTTTTATGTGAAATAAAATCTCTTGCATCTGCTGTAACAATTCTTGGTAAACCATAGTATTCAGTCATTTGAGAGTGTTTTGTGATTCAAAACTGAGTGGGTCGAGCATTAACTATAAATAAAATCAGCTATACAGTCCAAATATATCTTAGCTTTTTTTGTGAAAATGTAATGGTCCCCACTGTTGCACAGGAAAGCTTTTATTTTTCCTGTCGCAAGGTAATGTGAAGTCATCCCTATTTTCTATTTGGCATGTTAAAATGAGGTAAAATCATTACAGATGTGAATGCACCTACCAACAATCATTGTCAAAGCTGAAAATGCAAGTACTGACATTCTACAACAGCATTGATACACTGCAACAAAACAGCTAAAGGTCCACCACCATTATGCATACTCTCTCAGAAAATAATATTATGAATGTCCAAAATGATTTAACAGTTGAGAAAATGTCCCCTTTTTGTTATTAGCCTGAGAATATTTTCTGAATTGGTGAAGAAGTAGTAGGAGACTAAGTAATCTGGGAGTCATGCAGCACTGAGATCATCACAATCAAACTGACTGACACACAAAGCAACTCAAACAACACTGAAACTCCCTCTCGCCACCATACACATCAAACCTTGTGGTACATCATGTTAATGGCTTCACCTAAATATAATATAATGACTGGTGTGTCAAACTGTTATCCATACTGCTGATTGTAGAATTTGGCTAGATAACCAAGATGAAATTGACAGAACTGTTTTACCAAGAGCTAATTCATCTTCAGATTAGGGTATGTCTCATAAAAAAGGCACCATGTTCATGAACCACAATGCCTGAAATAACCTGCCTGCTCAATTTAGAACACATAATAGCTAATAATAAAACCTGATCTAATTATAGAATTCCTTTGTAGTGAAAAAGGCCTTTACTTTTTGGCTCGGCGTGGAGTGATGCTACAGGGAGGTCCTGGTACACCCAGGTTCTTAGGGAAGATGTCCACCCACATCTGAATCCTCCCCTACAGATGGGAAGAGTAAATACAGTTTGGAATTGTTATCCAGACCACACTATCTAAAACCTCTTCTAGGAGACAATCCAAAACTAGCAAATGTTGTTCAACTTTTCAATCAATCTTAAAAGTTTTTACTTAAATGAGGTGTGGTAGTTCCAAAGTATAATACAATTGTGAAATACAGTGGGAAAAACAAGTATTTGATACTCTGCTGATTTTGCAGGTTTTCCTACATACAAAGCATGTAGAGGTCTGTATTTTTTTATGTCATGCAATATAATGCTAATTAATTATTCAAAAATCATACAATGTGATTTTCTGGATTTTTGTCTCTCACAGTTGAAGTGTACCTATGATTAAAAAAAAACAGACCTCTACATGCTTTGTAAGTAGGAAACCTGCAAAATCAGCAGTGTATCAAATACTTTTTCTCCCCACTATATCTGGGGGTTCCAGAAAAAAACACTGCTATTGAAATCATCATGTTTTAAAAAAAAATTGTTGGATAATGTGGCATGAAAGATTTAGTACAGAGTTTGCATATTACATACATGCAGTAAGGAGACATCTTATGTATTCCTTTAATGATTTGGCAAGAATACATTATCCAAATTCTATATGCACGTATTTGTAAATGGACACATAACATCCTTAAGGACTTTATGAATGTGACTAGACACAAAGTAGTAATATACTAACCTGGGAAAGTGTAGGTTGGAAAGAACTATACAGGGTCCTGGTCTCTACATGTTCTGGTACCAGACCCTGTTTCCTGAGAACATGCAGCGCCATCCTCTCTCTGACTGGTCCCAGGTGCTGGTGGATAACTCTGTTGGCCTCTAGGGATAAAATACATGATGAGGAGACAGAAATGTTAGCTGACGTTCAGAAGCAGATACGTTGTTTAGTGAAAAATGTGCAGTGGTTACACTAACCGACATGGCTCCTCAAGCACAATCAAAACAATGGTAAACTGGCTTGAGCAAATTCCTTATTATTATTCCCTATATGTATTATTATTATTATTTCTATTACTGTTAAAAACAAGCACTGATTTAGTTTAGAGAATAATCTTTCCATCTAAATTGCAGTGGAATATATTTTAGAAGCTGGTGGTCCCAAAATGAGAGGGAATGTGAGGAGTAAGAAGGAGAGTTGATTAACAAATCAAAAATTGCCATTCACCTAATTTAGAAACTGGCTTTGAAACCAAGCCTCCTTCATGTGCCCTCACTGCCCCTTTCCTGAATCCAAAAAATGTCAGAAATATCTCACACCTTACAGTTATCGAAAAAGCATTTTAGGCCAAAATATTTAACTGTAACTTCAATGGCAACAAGCTATATGTTGCCTGAAAGCAGCACCCACTCTCAGAAAGACAAGATATCTGACCGTAGAAACCAGTTCCAATCAGAAGTTCCAATGATTGTGATGATTGGATAATTAAAAAAAATACACTTGGATCCTCTTCCAGGCAGGTTCATCATAGCTTCAACAAACCCAAATGTCTCAATCAAGTGTGTTTTCTCCAACCATTCCCATGTTAGATTTCTTAATAACGGATGTGAGCTTGGGAAAAATATAAATGGTAATATATTGCATTTATTTTAGATGTGGTGAAGATAGTATAATTAAAGGTGCCAATAATCATGACATGTTTTGAGAAAACAAAATCTCAAACGATTTTACCTCAATTAAAAGGTTAGAGAAAAATGTTTGGGTTACTGGCAGGTCTAACATGACTTTCTACTGAGTGATTCTACTGTACCAAATTCCAACAGGCTATAGTCCCTTCCACCAAAGGACAGCATGTTCCCGTCTGCTGAGGTTTGGGGAAGTGGTATCCCTCTCAGTCTCGCCAGTTTTTCCAGGATCTGGGAAGGCTTCAGCTGATCCCTCCACTGGTTTATCCCTGAGCTGTTTTGTAATGTAATGTTAAAGAATTATTATTTTAAATAATCGAATAGCATAAAACAGAAAGATAGCTGGACACACAGATTCATAGACAGACAGACATACACACAGGCAGACACAAAGCACAAACACTTACAGACAGTAGGACTGCGGAAGGCCACAACAGGGGCGGAAACGAGAAAGGATTCTGTTCTCCAGGTCAATGACTGTCTCTCCTACTTTATCATCTCGGCTGAGCATGTCATAGTCGTACACAGATATCTTAAGGTCTTTTTCATGAGGGAGGAAGCAGGACATCTCAAACATCCTGACAAAAAAAAAATTGATTAACTTGTGAGATTCACTTCACCGTGCATTGTTGTTCTTATTTGGCAGAAACTTTCAAAATGAAACTTTTTCTGGTTTTCAACAAGTAGTGCCACTCTAATGACTTCAAGTTCCTATTGAATAGGTTCGGTACTGCCAATATGGCCGGAAAAGAAATGTAATTGGTTGTCATTGGAGCAGAACCAACTTGGGAAAAAATGGTATTTAACCATTTTTAACAGGTTTGTTGACAGCGATGTACACATTCCATTAAATGGCCGGTAAGTAGAATCTATTGACGTTGTCTTCCATGCATTTGTTGACAGGACACATGTTTTTGCCAAGCCTGGCAACCTTTAAGTACCTTAATGTCTACAATTAATGATGTTGACAAGTAAACTCATAATCAGAATTCCTTGGCTGCTTTCAAAGCGAATTCGTTTCCAAAGCTAATTAAATCAAATATTTGGCTTGTGCTTCACATCTGCAACACCAGACTTGACTAGCCAACACCTCTATATTTCTGCTCTCTGAGTCTTCTTCGAACAGTGGATTGTGATATCTTCACTTCTCACGATATTTCTGTCATCAACTACTGTTGTTTTCCTTGGCCGACCTGTTCGACAACTGTTGCTCAGTACACCAGTAGTTTCTTTCTTTTTCAGGACATTCCAAATTGTTGTGCTTGCTATGCCAATGTTGGTCCAATAAGCCCTTGTTGATCCAGACAAAACCCTGGCATCGACTCACCGTAGAAATATGAGGGAAAGTTTAGATAAAACTACTACTGTATAGTTGTTTTACCTGCCAAACTCTGGATTGAGGGTGTTTGGTTTGTAGTTGTCCCTGTCTTCAATTGTTTTCTTTCCCAAAGAAATCTTGATGTAAGGGTCACACTAAGACACAAATGCAAATACAATATTTAAATATGGTATGGTGTTAGTGTGGGAAAAGAGTATATATAAGTCATGTACAGTGGATATAAAAAGTCTACACACCTCTGTTAAAATGCCAGGTGTTTGTGATGTAAAACAAATGACAAGAGAAATAATGTCCGAACTTTTTCCACCTTTAATGTGACCTATAACGTGAACAATTCAATTAAAAGACAAACTGAAATCTTTGAGAAAAAAACCTCACAATAATCTTGACATGGCAATATTTTCCCACTCTTCTTTGAAAAAGTGCTCCAAATCTGTCAGATTGCCAGGACATCCCCTGGGCACAGCCCTCTTCCGATCACCCCACAGATGTTCAATTGGATTCAGGTCTGGGCTCTGGCTGGGCCATTCCAAAACATTCCAAAAACTGGTGAAGCCATGCTTTTGTGGATTTGGATGTGTGCTTTGGGTCATTGCGGTCCTGAAAGTTGAACTTTCTCTTCATCTGTCTAACGGACATCTGAAGGATGTGTGTCAAAATTGCCTGGTATTTGGAACTGTTCATAAATCCCACCACCCTGACTAAGGCCCCGGTTCCAGCTGTGGAAAACAGATCCAAAGCATAATGCTGCCACCACCATGCTTCACTGTGCGTATGGTGTTCTTTGGGTGATGTGCATTGATGTTTTACGCCAACATACCTTTTGGAATTATGGCCAAAAAGTTCTCTCTTGGATTCATCAGATCATAACACATTTTCACATGTGCTTTTGGGAGACTTGACGTTTGTTTTGGCAAACTTCAGCCAGGCTTAGATGTTTTTCTTTATAAGACATCCATCTTGCCACCTTACCCCATAGCCCATTCACATGAAGAATACAGGAAATAGTTGTCACATTTAGCACACAGCCAGTACTTACCAGAAATTCCTGCAGCTCCTTTAATGTTGTTGTAGACCTCTTGGAAGCCTCCCTGACCAGTTTACATCTCGTCTTTTTTAATTGTTTTTTATTTTTCTCCATTGACGATTTCAGTTGATTTTTCAATTGAATTGTTCAACAGATCTAACATCATTTATCTTTGTCTAATTCTTTTGCATCACAAAAAACGTATATTATAACAGGGGTGTGTAGACTTATTTTATCCACTGCATATTGTATTGATAACCATTTGTTGACATTTATTGATGTTTGTGAATGGTTAAACATGAATGTGGTTGACAAATGGTCAACTGAAACTAGTTCAAATTTTGACCTACAGTACATCAGGTTATGTGTAGACAGTTTTTGGAGTCCACTCACCAAGCCATTATTGTCTTTAGGTTGCAGGTCGATACATCGCACCACGTAAATCCTGACCAGGCACTCTTGCAACCCAC
Source organism: Esox niger (assembly GCA_016801105.1). Lineage (NCBI taxonomy): Eukaryota > Metazoa > Chordata > Actinopteri > Esociformes > Esocidae > Esox > Esox niger. Next base: position 45,552 of record JACXGJ010001642.1, read on the forward strand.
TCTGAGGAAGTTCTCTGAATTGGCGGGGTGGGGCTGCCACTCCTGGGTCATCAGGTAGAGGGTAAATCCGGAAAGAGCCCTACAGGATAAGACAAGCAACATTTGCTATATGTATTTTTTATTTTTTGCTGAAACAGGTTATTACTTACCCTGAAGCTAAATGTCACATGAAATTGTTTTGCTCTGCCTCACATAATACTTGGGCTGTTATGCTAGCTCAATAATGCGAGCTCAGGGAGACTGTTGGGCCGTTAACTGAAAGATAACTTGCCTGAATCTCTAAGTGAACAAGGTAAAGAATCTTCCTTGTTCATCTGGAAAATGGCCGTTAACCCAGCTTGCTGGGTCAACACATAAACAAGAAGGCAAGGAAGTATTTGTAAAGGAGATTTTATTACAAATTTGCAACACATTGTCCTAGATGTAAACCCATGCTGCAGCAATGCATATGGACTGGAGGCAGCGGCTTAGAATGCTGGACCACCTTACGCCACCAACTTGTACATGGTGTGACTGTAAATATGTATGGACAATTTCAGGATAGGGAGGAGTCATCACTGTTGTAAGCCAACATATCTCCCATTGAGAAAGAAGAGGAAAACACAAGAACGCATACCATCGCCATGGCAGTCTAAACTGAGACACATTTAAAATGTATTATGAATACAACATCTTAATTGAATTACATGTTAATGAAATGAAAATAAATCGGTATAATGACCTTGAACTCTCCGACCACTGAGGGGTCGTCTTCTTCATCGTCAGTCTTCCCGCGTTGCAGTCGGAATGTGTGACAGAAATCTGTCAACCCTCTGAACTCAGGGATTTCCTCCAGCTCATGGTCATACACCTGTGAGAAGACAAAAACAATGAACTATAAATCAATACACGGACTTTCTCCTACTTATCTCGCTGAAAGGATCCAGCAATACATATCTGCACGTAAACCTTAGATCACAAGATGCAGGCCTATTAATTGTACCTAGAATTTCTAAACAATCAGCTGGAGGCAGGGCCTTCTCTCATAGAGCTCCACTACTTTGGAATGATTTGCCAATTAAAATTTTAAATGCAAACCTTCAAGCGTCTGCTAAAGACTAATCTCTGCAGCCTGGTCCATGATTAAGTGAAGTCTGGCCCAGGGGCCTGAAGGTGACCAGAAAGGCCTGATTCTGTCCACTCTTGCTGTCTTGCCAGGTGGGCTCTCATCGCCACTGGGATGCCCTCCCTCCAATGCCATTCGGGGGCAGAGTCACTGCCTTGTTGTTGTCTCTCTGTTGTGCACTGGTGCAATTGGGCTGTGCTCTGCTGGCAATACTCAGCCCTCATTCAGGATGGTTGCGGTTGGTGGGCGTCCCTTTGGTTGATGCTTGGCAATGTGGGTGGATTGATTTCCTGCCTGTTGGGCCCTGTCTGCGGCCTCCCCCGGATAGGGCCACAGTGTCACTGGACCCCCTGTCTCAGCCCCAAGGTCTTACGCTGCTAACTTATTGTGCTGGGGGAGTAGGGTCTCCATTTTTCCTGTCTTTGGTCGTTTTAAACATAGGAGGACATCAGGTCTTGACCCACACGTGCGGAGCACCAGGCTTGACTCGTTGTGGTCCCTGTCCAAAGTCCTCCTGGTTGTGTTGCAGGTCAAGACAATAGCTGACAATTTCAGCTGCCACTCTGCTGACCCCCCCTCCCCCCTTACTATCCCTGTACTTGTCCATCTGGTAATGCCTCTGATCTGGACTAGGTTTAAATAGATTCTGGGCTTATCCCACATGCATCAATTAACTATTACAATTTGGACTCTTAATATGTTCACCTGGCACAGCCAGAAGAGGACTGGTCACCCCTCGGAGCCTGGTTCCTCTCTAGGTTTCTTCCTAAATTTCGGCCTTCATAGGGAGTTTTTCCTAGCCACTGAAGTTCAACACTTCCGTTGTTTGCTCCCTGGGGTTTAAGGCCCTATGTTTTCTGAAAGCACTTTGTAACAACTGTTGATGTAAAAAGGGCTTTATAAAATACATTTGATTGATTGATTGAGAGCTAACGGAAATGTTGCCAATTATTCTCCCTACACATCCAAGCACAATGCAGATTATTAACCACACTGGGTCTTTTGACACTCCATGAAGGAAAACTGGCTCTTAGATACTGAAAATAGAATTTTTTATGCTACTGGAGAAAATAAACAACTTTCAACAACATGTTCTCATATCAGGCCCAATATCAACCTTGTGAAAAGGAATTTAATCTTTTAGCAGACTTCTTGGGCTGAATATATGGCTGACCTTACCCCGGGATAAGGTTTATCGACAATTTCAATATTTCGGGGAATCCTAAAGACCACTTTAGACCTGATGGGGTTCATCCAAACATCATGGGATGCCGGCTGCTTGGCGTCAACATACGTCATGTTCTTGGAATGCCATTTCCAAACAAGATAAGCATGAAGGACAGTACTCATAGACAGAGGGTCAGGAGAGGGGGAATAGGTAACTAAAATCACCCAATGCTTCCAGAAGTTGTCCTTATCCCAAACGGGGGCACAACAACTCACATCCCTCCTCCACCCTCTACCACACTCACCTTCTCCACCTCAATCACACCCACCCTCTCCCCATCCCACTCCTCCCCTACCACACTCACCTTCTCCACCTCAATCACACCCACCCTCTCCCCATCCCACTCCTCCCCTACCACACTCACCACTCCTCCCCTACCACACTCACCTTCTCCACCTCAATCACACCCACCCTCTCCCCATCCCACTCCTCCCCTACCACACTCGGACCCCCATTTTTCCCTATGTCCCACTCCCTCCCGTTTAAAACGATTGCTAAGTCAACTGCCACATCATCAACAACATTGTCCTTTATTTTCACAGAGCATAGAATATGCTATGGGTTCCTGCTATTGTGAAAATAGCAATCCCGACTGTTTTGATTACAAGTTGGACCCAGCTGTCTTTACTCAATATCAGTTCTCTCGCCAACAAATCATTCTTGGTTAATTACATTATAATATCCTACAACCTAGATTTTGTGTTTCTCACTGAAACATGGCTAACAGAAGATTGTAGTGCTACTAGTCTTAATGAGACAGAAAAATTTGGCTATATGAAAATGTGTCAACTAAACTTCAAATTCACTATGACATCTATAAACAAATCCTTGGTAGCTTCAAAAGTGAGTTACACAGGGCCAGATAGCAACATTTATCGGGAATGATCGACAAGAAAATCAATAATTTCCGCAATCTATTTGCCATGGTGGACAAGATTACAAACCCAATAATGCAGATTGCATCAGAATTAATGTCCACTGTGAAATGTAATGAATTCAGGTGCTTAGACAAACCATCAGAACTACACAGACTAACAAGGACGCTGTCCCGTGACTACGACCACCAAGACATAACTTGATTATTATGTCGCAATTTAATACAATTAATAAATAATCCATAGAAGAAACAGCTTGACATCTTAAAGATTCCACATGTTGTCTCGACACACTGCCATGAGACTTTTTTTTATTTAATTTTTTTAAAATTTTTAACTATAACTATGGGCTTACAGCAAATTGTTGATAGCTCTCTGCAATCAAGCTTTTTCCCAACATCTCTTTTGTAACCTCAAGCAGTCTCTAAGACAAATTTCAATCAGGCCTCTCCTGCTCAATCTCTATATGCTACCTCTGGGCCGAATTCTACAGAACAAAAACATTAACTACCACAGCTATGCCGATGATACTCAAATATATATGAATCTTGAACTGTATGACAACAGCTCAATAGAATTTCTGTGTCACTGTATAGAGCATGTAAATACCTGGATAAACCAAAATTGTCTGCAATTAAACTAAGATAAAATAATTAAACTGAGATAATTGTGTTGGTTGATGTTTGTATCAACTTCTGAACAATGTCATCTAATTAATTCATTCAAAAAATAGCAGACGCACTCACTACACCGGCTAGTACTAGACAGCTCACTCTGAATAAGGCAAAACTGCCTATAAGGCAGTTCAAATGATACAATACCTTTTTTTGTTAACTGTGAATACATTTTTAATGTATGTGTGCTTCATTTGCGTTTGTTTCTATATACATTTTCTTCTAATACATATTTTTTCTGTATATCTTTTTGAGACAATGGTCTCAGCTTCATTTCTCTGTGTAAAAAAATACTAGTAGGTTTCTGTGGATACCCAGTGGATGCGGTTCTGGACCCAATTACCAACCAGCCTGATTTGTTTGGTAATCAGTGACTTTGTTAGTTCCCTCCCGTTTAAATAACAACATTTTTGTTTGATTAGTTGGGAATGTTACAATGTGTGGGCTTGTCTGGGAAATTGATTCCCATGAGTATGCCAAACTTGCTTATCACTGAAATTCCACTGTGCCAAAATATTTGAGTTCTTATAAACACTTTTGTTTTAGAGTTTATCATTTATAAATAACATTGAGCTCAGAAGAGTGGAATAAAATGATTTCGAAAGTTGTATAAAAACACAGTCAAATAAAAATAAATGAAAAAACCATGGACTTCAATTTGTGAGGATTTTTTGGAAAACACTACTAAAGAAATGCTAGATTAATGTACTAAGGTAAGTTTGTTTATCACTGGAAAGCATTTTAAAATGAGTTGTAATATCTGTCAAAAGCGGTAAAGAAAGAGTTGCTGTGGAACAGGAGATCCACTAAGCAAGAGAGGGTGACCTGCTTCTTTGTATGTGCAAAACTCAGACAGTTTAAAACTAAAGGCAAAACTGGAACATCAGTAATCACATTGTGATGAGAATTCTGACCATTGTACAACAACAGAGGTTTCTCCAAAACCGAAAACTCAAACCTATCATTAATGGAAACAGTGACAGAATGTATTGCTTGTACCTTTAGTGTGTCATATCCTTTTGTCAGGTATGGCCCACACTTAGCATGCTCTTCCAAAGAGGCATAGAACTTACTCCACCAGTCAACTGCCTCCTCATCCTAAAAAATCCAGACAAACTCAAGTTAGCGGCAAAAACTGTATATTTTGTTTCAGTCTAGATTTTTTTCATCATTTACATTGATATAAGAAAGAATGTTACTGCTACTGTTAAGAACTAAGAAGAAAACCAAAATAAAATTTGTCACAACACAACTAACTTTCACCCGATTAATTTGTGATGTTATCAGAACTCTATCACTCGTTGTCATGCCATGCAATTTGTAAGACAGCAGAAAGACTGTAGCAATAATGCTCCTTTGCTGGTATAATTTGCTGATGAAACAACACAACTGAAACAAGTAGTAATATTTACCCTAGTATTAAGGATCGGTCTATCCTCCATGTCAATGATGATGTCTCCTTGAGTTGCTGCTATCATGGCCACTAAAACAATAATGTATGACAGAGACCGGATAGTTATTTTATTGAAAAAGCTTTACCCAAGCAATGTTGTATAGTCTGTTTGTGCTTTCATGCGTCTGTGTGCTTGTGAATGTCTGGGTCGGTTTTTGTGTGAGAGTACCTTTGGCCGACATGGCCACCTCAGCACCGGATAAGAAGGGGTCACAGCGGAACTCCTCCAGGGAGTCGATGGTACACTGGCCCACGATCGGCTTCCTACCAAATGGCCGGTGGTCTATCACCTTCAGCACAATGGGAGGGGTGTACATCTCTTCTTTGGGTAGGAGCTGAGGAAGAAGGGAAGGAGGGAGCAGGATCAATATTCTAATATATACAAATATATACATGTTATAAGTTATGTTTCATAGGATTCCCTGTCGTATGTATTGAAGAATACTGGTATGACCAGTTGGCACCGCAATTACAACAGTAACAAGGTATCTGATGACACATGCCACAGCTTTCAGCCAAGCAGCATTCAGGATTGTTGTGCTTCAATGACTCCTTCTGGTGGCTTGGGTGCCAATGAGCTCAATCGAGATAGAAGGCCAGAGTGCCTTCCTTCCTGAAGGTAAGAATTACGGTCTAGACTTTGTGGTTGAGTAAACAGCTGGATATGAACCAGGATGCCATCAAATGTGCCTTAGAAGACACATGCTGACATCATCTGTCAATGATCTGTCTGATTTCCCTGTATAGACTGTGTTACAAACAGACATATTTGTTGGATGGGCCAGCCCTATCCATATTAAAGCCTCTCATCTGACCTATATTCTCCGCTATTCTATGCGTAAAGGAAGGAAAGGACGGGGCAAAGTCAGCATGTTTGCTAACACTCTAATTGCCAGGGATATATCAGCTGATGACCTCAGTTCTTATGAATACCACAGTCTATTGTTACAATGTCAGCCATATGTGCTTGTCAAAACACTAAATAGACCGCCAAGGCCATGTTCCACATTCATATGTGATTTTCAATTACAAACTGTATAAACAGGCTGATTCCAAAGCTTTGTCGTGGTTAGATCTTCTATTCAACATGTGAATGAGCCTACAAACAAACATGGCCATGTCTTGGACTTAGCGACAACATAGCAGCTAAACACTGAAGTATCATCATTTGTTGTCTCTGCGTATGACCATTAGTGCATATTTTTCACAATTTGAAGTAATTCAGGGTAGGTTAAATACTCCAGTATTTCTAATATTGCCTTTGTGAACTCATGCTTGCAGTTTGTCTTCATATTTGTATTTATCATTTTATTCTAGCACTGACTTTCCTAATAGTTACATCACTGAGTAAAGTGTATTGCTACTTTTGAGGCCAGTTGTTGTCTCACTGACATTAAAATGGATGCTGTAAGTTGCTTTGACTAAACTGGTAACTGTTTGGTTTTGTTATTTATCCCATTCATGCATCAAAACATTCCTATCCATTCCGATCCTTTGTCGTAATATTCAGGAGAAAGATTCCTATATATTAGTATTCAGTGGTGGGACCAAAACGAGAACTATGCCAAAAGGGCAACAAAATTTGGTAATTTAAAAACATTTAAAATACAGAACAGCACCACAATCAGTCACTTTGTATATGAACAGAGTTTGGTATTTTTCTTCTAGTCCCTGATATTAATTATATTGTGGTATAATCTTCTCTTTGAGAATGTAAGCACAACACTTGAAAAGTATTTTTTCTAAGATATTTTGACATATGATGAGAAATAAACTTTCAAACCCCTGTTATACAGTACATTGACTTTGATGGGAAGTTGCAATACCACTTTAAGGAAGAGGACAGATCCAGGGAAGTTGGGATTCTTCTTGATGTTTTGGATAACTGGCGTTTCGACAATCTCCCCCCCACACTCCACCATTAGGCTGGGAGAGGTGACTGAAGCCAACTGGTAATTTTTCATGTTCCTCAGACCCCAGGCTAAGATCTATGACATAACACAACACATGCATGGGTGTGCATAACCAAACACACAAATACACAAATACACACACACCATTGATTGAATAAAATTGTTTTCCATAACACCCTCTTGAAAAAAATTATTTTCACTCCAAAAGAAGGCTTTTCAAAATGTCTGTGGCACTAGTATTTAGAGATCCTTGAGAGCTTGCAAGCAAGCAAGCTAGTCTTTTTGAGATTGCAAAACAACGACTGCTTCTGATTATTGAAAAGCACTATGAATTCCGGATATTATGGTTTTACAACCAGGAAATGTACATGGCTTCTTTCTATCAGTGAAATGTATAAAAGCTTGTATTCGCTACTTTAATTATTTTAACTTGTACATAAATTAATATGTACCCATTCATTCTTGAACAATACCACTAGCCTTATGAACTTCAGCTGTCATACCCCATCTACTCAACTGTTTGTAAACAATGCAAATGCCATGCACAGCCATTCATTTTGATAGCAGAGTCTTTATCCAAAGTTCAACTTATAACATTTTAGCTCTATAAAATGTTTTATTCAATTTGTACAGATAATGTAGAGATAATAACATTTTATTTTACATTACACGCCTGGGAATGAGAGTGTGACAATTGCAAAAGATGTTAGGTGTAAACATGCACCATGTAAGATCACACGTTACTAGGAAGGTACATGGCGTTGTTAGATGTATAAACTGTATTAACCATTGCGTTTTCTTATTATTACTGTGTATGTTGGCCTCACCTCAATGGCAGTAAGCTGTACAACCGGCCTGATTCCCTGGGGAACCATGTAGAGTCTCTCCCCCCGTCTGGGGGGTGCCAGGGGCAAGTCACTTTCATTAGCCTAAAATCAATACACATCAATCAATCAATCAATCAATCAATCAATCAACCGTCAGTTTTATCTAGTTCACCATTTGGATACAACTCTGCAGAATGGGGCATTCAAATTCTACCTTGTCTTTCAGCAGTAGCTCAGCAGCAACCAGTATCTCTCCGGCATTGTGGCCTTTCTTGGTGACGGGGAACCAAAGCAATATGGGGGAGACGGCAGAGCCAGGATTCAGCTTCACCAGCGGGGGACACATGCTGCGACCCATGGCCTCATCCTTACCCTGATAGTCCAACACAGGGTAGGGACATGTAGCCTCTGTATTCATGTTCTAGTCAATTTAGCACATGCTATAGAACCAGTGTATTCAGTAACAGTAGCTCAAACAACCGCCTATGTAGAAACTAATAACTACATGAAAAATGAACACTATATCTTCTTTCCTATTGGGCTGCCAGAAATCTTAATCAATAAATGTAATACAATTGTCTATTTTTAATGACAAAGTGTATTGCATTTGACGTTTTGCACATATACAGTATCAGTCAAAAGTTAAGAAATGTTTGACTAGTACAGGGTATATACATATGTTAAATTTACTTCAAAGGGGGAATCATGAGTAATTACACGTTAAACGTTCGGCTGACCAGTGTATAAAGCTGTAAAGATTGATAAAATAAATTTTGGGGATATTTTAAAAGTGCAAAAAAGCAATTTAGTGGTAGATGGCACTACCTCACCAGAACAGAAAGTAAGTGAGCAGAATGTTAGTTACAAGGAAATGACTAAGGGATTTCACCCCTGCCTGCCATTGTTCATTTGAGGAAAGATGATTGCATGTTGTTATAATGTTGATGGAAGACGGAGGATGCAGCTTTAGTTCAGGCTTCAACACCAAAGTTTATTGCAGGCACTGATGACATGGTCAATTGAAATGTGTCCGACAAGTTTCTTATCTGCTCTGTGTGTGTTCTGTTCCATAATGAAGCACACGGCTGTGATTGTGTTCACAATTAGAGAGAAACTATATGAAGTTTATAAAATAAATTAATGAAGGAAGGCCCTTAAATATAATGTGTATGGTTATTATAGCTACTGATGTTTGATTCTCATAGTGGATAATATTTAACATGACAGAAATAGAAAAGAGAGTGAGGTATGTAATTAAAACTTTGGAAATTGCCCAAGGTAACATTTAAAGTGAAAGCACTATATACATTTTTTTTCATTTGTACAACTTCCCCATCTAATCTGATCATGAATAATTTTTCACTGTCTTATTGATAGATTTGATATTTATTTTAATAAAAGAGAAAGTAAAAGTTGTTCCACTTATAACTTATGAATTCTTATCATTGTTTCATTGTTGTTTCATTGCCGTAAAGGTGAAATGTTGAGGGAATCAGGTCATGGTCAAAATCCAGAGCGTCGGCAGGTACTGTACCATCTCTGTGCGGAACATCTCAGGCACTCTGAACATTTTGGTTGAAAATAAATACTTGAAACAACATTTAGTGCAGATGTCTTCTACATTGTACACATGGCCACTTTAAGTGGGCATGTATAACTCAGGTAACCTAAGTCGGAACCAGCCACATTATAGAAGACAATATAGAATACGTTTATTTTTATCTGTCCCACTAAAACATCTTTGTTAATAAAAACACAATGCAATGATGTGCAAATAATTTATTCCCTATATTTAATTGAAAATAGTACAAAGACAACATATCAAATGTTTAAACTGAGAAGTTTTTGGAAAAATACATGCCAATTCTTAGTTTGATGCCAGCAACACATTTAAAAGAATTAGGGACAGGGTTACAGGTTAACCGCTGTGTTGCATCACCTCTTTTTTGCCAGAGCTGGCAAAGAAGAGCAAAAGTCTCTTACTGAGTGAGTGAGTGCCTGACTGTGTAACCCTTGTTTAATAGTGTAGTGGTTAGCGAAGCGGCCCTGCAAACTATAGGTCCCGTGTTCGGATCTCCTCACAGGCAAAGCAAAGTACACATTATGAATTATTTCATAGAGACAAACCTTTGTTGTCTCAAACCTTAGTATCTAAATTATAGTAAGTCTGAAGTAAAACAGTTAAGGGGTTATATTGCAAATGTTTCTTGTGGATTTTTGAAGTACGCGTTGCGGATAATTATTTTCCACTTCTCAGGTTCGACGGGTTGAGACCACTTAATTCTAATTTCTTAATTATAAAATCTCTAGGAAACCAGTACTCTAATTATAATAGTTAATTACAAGCTTGTAGGTGATACACAGACAAAGTACACTCGTGCGCACAATCCTAGGTATGACAAAGACACACACTTTCAGGGGCCCCTTATATTTTTGTCTAACATCTGGTTCTCATCATTATGCTCCAAATCCTAAGACCATAGGACACCTAAGCTGAAGAATGCCCGTATTTGGGCCTGGGGCCAAAAGGAGAACAAGGATATTTTGGCAAGATTTCTGAAGGAGAGGGGGACAAGCTATAGCCAAAGTCCCCACATTTTTAACCACATGTTTCCCCAACTCCTGGACAGAGCAAAGTATCCAGCCTGTATATCATATACACAAACCCTACATATTCAACACATATTTAATAAACCATATTTATGCAAATAGAATATATTTATGCATCCTTCATATATAATATATATGCATAATTTATTAATCTTCCACATGAGCATCTGTGCATGCGTTTTTTGTCAGGATAGACAAACACATTTGCTGGCTACAACATACAGTAGTTTTTTATGGTAAGTCTTAACTAAAACTGTATATGGTTATATTGCGATTGTTTCTGGTATGGAAATGTTCATCTTCAGTCTCGCTAGCAATTGCTCAAGTCTTATAAATATTCCTAGGAAGATAGTAGATTTAATTAGAAACGTTAGTCAGTTTAACACAATGCTCAAAGGTGTCTAGCGACTGCTGAAACATGTAATGCTGTGGCATAGAGGTTAAAGACAGCGCCTCTCACGTGGAAGACATATGTTCGAATCTATTGAGAGCAACAACATTAATTAATTTCAGCTGGTAAGATTCCACGATTCCCTCATCTTGTCACTTGATGAAAAAGTTTTTTATCCTAACCTTTATTGATAGTTATTGTATCAATGTCATTCACAAATGAATGAAAAATTTACATTGTTATGCCATGAAATGAAAAGCTTTGGCAGACTTGCTAGCAATTGCTAAATTCTTGACTATTCCAGTAAGTTTGTAGATACTGGTTAAGCCTATTACTGGTTAGCACGCTGTTAAAACGGCCATTGGCAAACGCCATGCAGTTCACAGAGACTATTTGTGGTGGAGGTAAACTGTATCAATATCATTCATGAATGGCCAATTAGCTTTTTAACAGCCAGTGGCAAAAGAGGATTGGTTCAATGTAGACACAAAAGGCAATACTGACACCTGTCAAATGTACAGCTCTGTGGTGTAGTGGTTAACGACATAGCCGTCCACGTAGGCGACACGGTTTTAAATCTCGAGAGGGCCACACTGTCTATTGCGGGCCGGCTGAACTAGGCTTTCTTGTTTCATAATACTCTGTAAGTGTTTGGGAACTGAGGGGACCGATTGCAAATGTTTTCCCATTTGTATTTTTCATGGTCTGGACTGCAGGCAGGCCAGTTTTGCACCCAGATTATTTTACTACGGAGCCATACTGTTGTAATACGTGCATAATGTGGTCCGACATTGTCTTGCTGAAATCAGCAAGGCCTTCCCTGAAAAATACATTGTTTAGATGGCAGCATATGTTACTCCAAACAATATTGCTGAGCATTAATAGTGCCTTGACAGATGTGAAAGTCAACCATGCCATGTGCACTAATGCACCCACATTCTATAACGGATGCCGGCTTTTAAACTGTACACTTAAAAGAAGCCGCATGGTCCCTCTCCTCTTTAACGTGGAGGACGTGGCGTCCATGATTCCCTAAAATAATTTCACATTTTAATTTGTCAGACCACAGGACAGTTTTCCACCTACATCCATTCAGCTAAAATGAGCTTGGGCCCAGAGAAGGCACTGGCGTTTCTAGTTGTTGTTTATGTATGGTTTCTTCTTTGCATGGAAGAGTTTTAACTTGCATTTGTGGATGCTGCGACAAACTGAGTTCACAGACAGAGCCCAAGCACTGATGTACTACAGATTCGTGTCTGTATTTAATGCAGTGCCGTCTGAGGGCCCAAAGATTATGGTCATCCAATATTGGTTTTCAGCCTTGTCTTTGCGTACAGAGATTACTCCAAATTCTCTGAATCTTTTAATGACGTTGTCTACTGGAGTTGATGAGATTCCCAGACACTTTGAAATTTTACATTGTGATATATTATTCTTGAATTGTTGAACTATTTGCCTGTGCAGTCTTTCACAAAGTTGTGAACCACTCCCCATCCTCATTTCTGAAAGACAACCTTTTTATTCCCAATGATGTTACTGACCTGTAGCATAGCGACCTAATTAGTCATGTGACATTCCACCAGGTTTAGTTTTTAGAGCATTACACAATATTTCCAGTCTTTTGGTTCCCCTGTCCCAGCTATTTTTAAATGTGTTGCTGGCATCAAATTAAAAGTGAGCATATATTTGAACTCCTTGGACTCAAAATCGACTTAATTAAGAGTTTCTGACATAATTTGCAACAGCAATTATAAACTATTTACACATTTTCAATTTGATTAATGCATGTGCTTTGAAGCCGCTCCGGAGTCATCTTGTTTTGGTGCTCTGGGTCGTTTTCATGCTAAAAAATTAATTATCACCCCAGTAGGAGGTCCTGTGTGTGCTGTGGATGAGGTTTTCTCCAAGGACCTCTCTGTATTTTGTTCAGTTCATCCTTCCCTCAATTTTGGATTTGCTTTGAATTTATATTGTTTATTAAATTAAATACATTGTAATTTAATGTAACACAAAACATTTGGAAAGATGTAAAGAGGAGAACCTCTGTATCTCATACTTCTTTAACCTGCAGAAAATCTCTGCCATTAGACTACTACAAAATGGTAAAATCAACATAGGCCCAGTACATGCTAAAACAACCTTTTGGGCAATAGAGCCCACTATCATTATGGGTACATACCACTTGGTCACTGTCGTAGAGCTCCAAAACCACACTTGGGGGGTTTTGTGCGATTGTCTGGGGATTTCCATAGATCTCAATGTCATTGAAGATGAGGGTCTGGTCCCAGGTGGGGTTCAGAGTGGCCTTGATGACCTCTGTGGTCTTACTCACATGGAGGAATGACACATGGGCATAGGGATCTGAACCAGCAGAAAAGAGCACAGGCATTGTATTTATAAAACAGATGTAATCACTTGTAGCGCATTACAACTGTGTTGATTAATAGATTATGCTTCGACCTGCAACTTCTCTGTTTCAATTTCTTTTTAAATACACAATACACTATTAAAAGTTGTAGACTGGAGAATGTGGACAATGTTAAATAACTAGTTAGAAAACAAACAGTTTGAATGCAACCAGCCCCTTGGGTTGTAAAAAAAGCTCAAACAAATTTGATAATATTTTAATGATTTTCCTCACCTGAGAAGCTATCCTTGTCCATGGCGATGAGATGCCTGGCCTGATAGACATACACTCTCAGATGATACACATAACACCCTGATGAGAGAGTGATACTGATTTGATGTAATCTAAAATATTTTCTGACTCCCTGAGAGGAAGGGCATGCAAGAGGGAATTTGAGATGTCAAGTATATTGCCTGATTAAGACCTATGTACTTTCTTTCAATTGTCAATTTCAATTGTTCCATTTAAAAATAATGACAATGAATGTCTATCCATAACAATATAAAAAAATCTGTGAGTTATCTGCAGAAAATATAATTGAGCTAAACTATGGAGAGTTACAAATGAAAATGTTCTCATCCACATCTATGTTAACAGGCTTATCTTACTCAGTGTATGCAATTAGCTGGCATGGGTCAACATTACTCACGGTCAAAGTTACAGGAAACGGTTGGAGTGTTGGCACCAAAAAGAATGGCTGCATCCTTCTTGCTGACCTGCTCATCAACATCTACACCCTGTAGACAAAACAAAAAAGGTTTTACATTTTAAATTTTACTATTGCCTCTGTAAATGCAGCAAAAAAGCAGAGACCGTCTCAGAACAGGTCTAGCAATGCCTTCATTAGAAATACTGGTCAATTCCAGAGAGGAATAGATTGACTTTATAAAAGTTATATAGGATATGATGAACATCCATTCATATTGACTGATTACAGACTCATCGTGACATGATATCAGGACAAAACCATGGGCAAAAAAACTCAACTAAACAGCACCCAAAATATATTTTAGATGACTGGACTGCTACAGAGGAACTTCTTCAGTTACACCATTCCAATCCTCTCTAATCTTTAGAAGGGAACAGGGGTTTAGGGTTGTTTATAGACTGTACCCATTAAGACACTGCAACACAACAATGTTGATGAATAAGTATGGCATGAGTCAGTTCTGGTCTTATCTGATGTTTTTGAGAGTTGTGCCAACAAGGCTTATTGGCAGGAAGGTTCCTTTGGAGGAGAATAATGAAAGGATATTGTAATCAAGATAACATGTTTAAAAGGCATTTGGCCGAATTCCATATTAATGCCTGGGCAAGGCTTCCCGAAGCCTTTGTTATGTCTGTCCATTACCCAGCAACACAGCTGCGAGACAGCAACATTTGCTAAATGTTTAACATGTGAACTAAATAAAGCACATGTAATGTATTTTGAGGTACTATGATGAGCATTTTGTTGGTGTAGTTTTAGTCTGACCTTCCAATTGGACTGTTTTTATACATTTACTATTACAAACCAGTGCGCCTTCCAGTTTGAAGATAGCTGATGATCCAATGCCATTTGATGGGGCCATCTTCCGTCTCGAACGTCGACGGCGGAAAGTGTCAGATGAACGCTCCATCCTGTGGAACTTCCAGCCAATCAGGGACGAGTATTCCCAGCCTTCACCTGAATCCCGCCTCTGGGTAATCAAAAAGACAGTGACATATGTGAGGAATAACACTTTGGCAATTTGATCAGACGCACACAAAAAGAGATGCTTCCACTCCGCCTTTCATGCTAAAGGTTTTCCACCTTCCCATATTCCTCTTCCTTCTTCTCCATCAACTTCTGTTACCTCATCCTCTCACCTCAGGTGCTGCTGTAGTGTTTGATATTTTCCTGCGTGGCCGTACAAGTCTCTTCCTGCGGTGGGTGTGGTACATTTTCTCTGCCGCTCCCCAGGACCTGGGCTTGTCATCGGGGGGAATGGTGATGCCATACTCCCAACCTGATAACACGACACACAGAATGGCAAACGATATACAATGTCAGTATTACACTATATACATTCAGAAGAGGTTTATTAATACAATTGTATAAAAAGCCATATCATTCCTTACCTTTCTCATCCACGGCCCTGTTGCTGTCAAAGCTCCAGTCATCCTCCCACTTCCAGCCGGCAGGACACTCGATTTCCCCTGCACTCTGGCATGTTTGCCCATTCTACACGGTTACAGGCAGTCACATCCAACATTAATTATTGGCTCTATAACAACATTCGACCACTACGCCACATGCGACCCAAAATATAAAAGCAATCCAGATGTTTTTTGTACAATTAATCATATTTGAACTTTCTTATTTGAAAATGAATTTACTGTATTCCGTTAAGTTGTAGTGGGAGGACTACAGGCTCAATGTGTACTCAATATGTCAACTATCTGCTCAGAAAGGTAGTCCTACCACTATTTCTTAAATCATTAATAGTGGTGGGATTTTTCTGACCAAAACAGAAATATCCCACCATGTCAAAGAAACAAACTGTCAATATCAATCAATTTTTACTGACACAGTTCCTACCTTTTTTGATGAGACAAACCGGTATAAATCAATACAAGAATACATCCACTCTAGCTCAGCTAATTGCTAGTCTTTAAGGCAGATGTAGTTGCAAAGGCACAATTCTCCCATTTATGTTAATCCTAAATATAGCCAACTTCCTCTGAAAATGACACACTGGTTTTCATGTGCAGCAGTTGAAAGTGGTCCTAAACATTTTAAGTTTTGAGTTGTATGCAACTTCCATTCGTAGCCTCTGCCATTTCAGCCCCTGCAATATTTAAAAAACAATTTTTGTGTAGACCCAACTTATTGGCAACAGTTTTTATTATCGACGTTATCGATTTTTATTGATTTGTTGTTACCGCCTTATTTGTGTTACATATGTATTCCCTGTTGTATATAAAGAGGGCCTGTGTATGTGAGTGGTTATGGTTGTATGTATGGCACGTGTCCATGCGTGTATGTATGCTGTCTCACCACGTCAGTAAAAGGTTCAGCAGCAGGCTTCCACTCTCCACCAGGGTAACGCGTTTCATTCTGGAATACCTCATCTGTGAATTCGGTGTGCCCTGCGTCTGCCTCTGTTAGGAGACTGAATCACACAAACACATATTCTGTTTCATGGCTTTGCAGAATTCTCCTGAACCTCTAACCCTAAAACCAACTTTAAACCTAATTATAATGATTACCCTAATGATAACCCCTAATGATGACCTTTAACCCAAACCCCAAACGTAACCGTAGCCTAAAGTATTGATAAACTGATAAAGACCTTTCAACCGTTTCTTGTTTTTATGTACTGGGAGAAAGCATTGGTGAATATTCTTCCAAAAGAAGCAGTCACACATATTATCCTTTTGAGGACCATAAAACCGAATCTCTATGTTCTCTATTCCCTAAACCTAATGAACCCTTATCTGAACCTCAATTACCAAACCTGTACGCCTAAACCTTATATAGCCCTAATCGAATAATCAAAAACCCTAAAACAACCTGAAATAAACCTAAAAGTAGCTCCAAGTAAAAACTAGCACCAAGATTTACCCTAAAGAAAACCGTTTTCCATGTGTGGAACATTTAAATCGTTATCAATATTCATCAAGTTTTACTATTTTAATGGGGACTTTTGGTAACCAGATGTATTGTTAGACCTGAATAACACACACATAGTTTACCTTTCACTATCCTTATGGAGACAAAACAAAAAAATCCATTCAAATAATCCTAACCTTGGCCCTAAGTACCTAACTATAACCCAAAAATCACCCATAATTCCTAAACCTAAATCGAATTCTTAAAAATTATTCTAACCTCAAGTGTACCTTTTGACATACATTTATAACATAAATGGTTTTTTTCTTCATAGGCACCAGCAAAATGTCATGACAAGGTAAAATTTTCCTTGTTTCACTTTCAGTGTGAAGTAATTTAAAACACAAACACCACAGATCTTAACACTCCCACTAACTCATTGTAGTGACAGCTACAGCTACATTAGACAGGGAATCCTGCTCATCATACTGTAGGGCTAACAAACCTGTGCATGTGTGCATGCACACACATACACACGCGTGTGTGATTAAGCCCGCCAAAAGGTTATGCTCACCCTCTCTCAGGGTCGACAATCCAGTCACCCTCCCACTCCCAGCCCTTGGGGGGCATGAAGCACTCCTTCTTAAGCTTCACCTTTCCGGTCACATCAGAGAACTTATGCCGGTGCACCAGCCCTGAGGTGCCCCACTTCCCAAACACCTGGGCCTGGTTCTCATACTGATGGGAGAGGAGAAAGCATGATGCAGTAAGGGCGAGAAAGGTCAATTAAGAGTGAAAGCATTGGGCAAGGAAGTGAAAGTGTGATGGTTTGAATCCCCATGCTGACAAGATGGAAAATCCGTTGAGCAAGGCACTTGAGTCCTAATTGCTTGGGTTACACTCAATCTGGATTATATAAATTAAATGGAAATTCAAGTGAATTGGGATACAATCTACATACAAAATATAGAGAAGACCCAGAGAAATCAACTTATATTAAAAGGTACTCAATGTAACTGCATTGTGTTTGCATAGTAAAAACAAGGTGGTATATAAACTAAACAACTGTAAAACAAAGAATTGGTGAAAGTTTTAAATAATAATACAATTTCAGCGAACACGCTGAAGGTTCCTTCTGAAAAGCTGTTGAACTTCTTCTCATGGGTGGAGAGCCCAAGCCACATGTTGACACGGAGCATGACAGGGATCTTCACACCTTTGTTTTTGTCCATGGGGTACTGGCCAAAACAAACAAACATAATAAAAAGTTGTAAATGATAGTATATGGGTAAATCAATATAGTGGCTAAACAGTGGCCAAAAAAATCTAAATGAATTTTCTTGAGGGTTAACATTTTTGTGGGTTAACAAATAATGATAGCTGTAGCTATGTGTGTATTTGTGGTAGAAGCAATGTAATGTACTGCATTGCTTAGACCAAAAGTCACAAAAATGTTTGTAATACCTGAATTGCTAAGGCACTTTAAATGCATTTTGTTCAGGGCACTACAAATATCTGTTTTCAAGTGTCTGTTCTCCACTGTAATACCTGCATGAAGATGGTCTGGGTCCTGCCACAGTATTTCCCACAGGCCTGCTCGCTGTAGGGGGAGTATAGGATCTGATTGGCTGGGATGCGAGCATATGCCACCCTCTTCTCTCCACGCAGCATCCAGATCACCACATCAGGTATACTATTCTGGGGCTAAGGAGACAGCCAAAGACAGGTAACAAAGATACATAATTATGAGAAGATGAAAAGAGATAGCTGGAGGGAGAACAAGCGAGAGAGAGAGGGTTTGTTTGAGATTGACACAGTAGTAGAAGAAAGAGAATTCAATCCACACAGTATTGGGGTATGTGTTCATCACTAAGATGGCATGTAATTCCCATAACAATTCTGGGCATGCCCTCACTATAAGTATATTTCAATAAAAATTTGCTGGTGAACACTAAATGTAATAAGAATGCCAACTGTCATTTTGATCCTGACCTCATCTGCAAGCTGTTTCAATCTCTCCAGCCAGTCCTCAATATCTGTAAGAGTGGATTTAACGTTGGTGGCCTCCTCTTTCATCTGTTTGGCCATTTCTCTGATGCTGGCCATTGCTGGGTCACGCATCTTCTTAATCTGGAGGTCCAGCGAGGTCAGATTGGGCTTGCCATCAATGTCTGGTATCTGAAAGCTATCAGAAGCTAATTTGAAGCAGGCAGAACCTAGCATGACATTATGAGAAGCTAGACTAATGTTATCCATATTAAAAATAAAACATTACTCAGAGATAAAGCCATCAGCACATTGCTTAAATTAGCCCCTTGTGGCTCAGTTGGTAGAGCAGGGTACTGGGCATGGGTTGTGAAGGTGGAGTTAAAGGGATATTGTAGTGAAGCATCATCCAAACAGTGGTTTTGGTCTAAGTTTATTATCCAAGATTAATTTATCATATCCTGCAGTCATCAGAGAGAGCCAAATAAATCCTTCAAACATAGCCATTATAAACTGCAATTTTTTATTATCTTGTATGTCGGGATTTCTTGAATGTGCCAAATACAGGAACATTCTTTGAAAAATGTCACAGTAACCTAGAAAAGGTTTTCAGAACTTGCTTGTAGGTTGAAGTATGCTAAAGGACCTAGAAAGAAACAATCATAAGCTGAGATCAATGAATGTCTTACGTGCTCAGGTCCTCAATTACTTGGTTGATGAGTTTGAGCCAGATCTCAGCTAAGCGTGCATCTGAGGCTTTGGCAAGGATGGCTGTTCTCAAGGACGTGAGGTTGGACTCCTGACAGAAATGAAAACAGATGAACATTAAAAAGTTGCAAGAATTCAGCTTTGTCCCATGATTTTTTGGGGGATTTCTCACCAGCCTGTATGCAATGTAGAGAATGATGTTGACTGGATCCAGTCGGTGGCTGATGTCTTCCCAGAAAGATGTGAGAATGACAACAGGTTTGGTATCCGCCCAGGGCAAGTAGTAGTAGTGGTTACCTATGGCAGAAACAGAAGAAAGTAATCTACAGTTAAGCCCAAAAGTATGCCAAATTTTGAGCTATAGTGAATTTGTGTTTGACCAATAGGTTTCTTCTGACTAGAAATGACATAAACAAGTGACAGGGGACACAAATGAATATTGTAACTATTTCTGCTTTTAGCCACGACTTGCAGTTGACTAGTAACTGACTAGAGAACTATTGCTTTCAGCTGTTCAGCTGTTCTCAATTTATAGGTAATTAGAATTCTCTCTCATGGTGGAAATTACAAGATCATTTAAATAGTAGAGAAACTTGCGTTTTCACAATATTAAGGGGTATGAATAATGTTGGACATAGCATTTTTGTAAAAAATTGAAAAAACAAAAATAGTATGTTTCAAGCTACAGAGGGGTGTTGTTAAACCTATACGGGACAGTTCAGTCCAGTAATGGTATTGTATTGTTTTGATTACCGTCAAACACAGCACAGCTGTACTGGGTTGTAGATGATAATGGCTTGCAGGTAGAGTCCAGCTTGTTTCCATAGTTACCGATGCTAACCTCAAACTGGATTGGCTCACCGGGTTCCTGGAGCATGCATGCGCTATGGAACACAGCACAAAGCGAGAACTTCCTCCTTCGCTGGTATTTCTGAAAACAAAAACACCCAGAGAAACAAAAGTTCAATGTCACTAGTGTTCTATTTTTGGTATAAAAAAACATTATTTAGAAACCACTGGTCTACACATAATAATCTGAACTGTGTGCACTGAAAGGAGTGTATATTCATCTCTACATCCATTTCTCAGTAGTTTTTTCAACAATCTGCCAGTTTCAGTTCAGTTTTACTGTCAATTTTAATTACATAGAGTTCTGGATATAATATAAATTCTGTAAAAACCTACTTTTTAATGCTGTCCCATTTTAAACTGAATTTGCAGTTTCATTCTAAAATAGACTACATTCAGTGTGAATTGACAATAACCCTGTCTCAGACAGATTTCTTTGAATACCCGAAGGAACAAAAATCCCAGCTAAGAAATAATCTTTCTGTATACCTGGGCCACCAGGACGTCGTCACTGGAGATGTTGTCTATTTTCTTGTCAGCTTTGCCCTCCAGCTGAGTGGAGAGCTCGATGAGGACTCTGCCCCTGTAGGCCACCCCTTCACCCTGATAAAACGATTTGTAAAACATCCAGGGCCAATGTCACAGACTCAGCTTAAGCAAAGTTCATTCACCCTCATTATTAGTTCTAGATTAGGTTTAACCTGAGTCTGCAAAACCGGCCCTTAAAGTTGTCAGATTTTTCACCTTGTGATAGAAACACATTATCTGCCTCTGGTAGTCTATTGGATTTGGCAATAAAGACTTATGCCGTCAAACTGATTTAGTTTGGTTTCTATTGAAACTCAGACACAAATGACTAAGATGCTAATGATTAATGTGTTTAAACTGGCTTTGTTGGTCCAGTTACAAATGAGAAAACCACCAGGATGGTAACTCTTGAGGAATTGGATTGACACTAATCTAAGAAGCTACTACTATGTTATAACAATTGGTTAAAACCGCTAGTTTGATATGGCAAGCTACTTGCTGTTCTCATAGGACACGCTGATAAAATGAGCCATATTACTGAGGCAGGTATAATTATGATATCCATAAAAATATATACGATTTTTAAACTTGCATTCAACTCCTTCCAATCATTTGTTTATTTTGTCAACTTGGCTACCAGAGGTAGATTGGTAAACATCTAACTGCTTGGTTTAAGGTTTAATATCAAAGTGGATGTGTGCTAATACATTTTTGCATACACTATCAAAATAAAAATCTATTCAAATTATGATTTATTATTTATATGACCAAATTACAAGTTCTTACACAGTCATGTATTTAAATGGGTTATACTGTATTACATGCAATGTTGCATCCAGTTCTTGTAAAAAATTTTTTGGGAGTTACTGTAAATGAGCTTGTGCTAAAAACACTTTATTGCTTAATAAACATGATTGAAATATTGCTTCCTAATACAGTTGAAATGTTTTTGAAGCCTTACCAAATGTGCGATCATATATTCGGTACCTAGGCTCTTATTCCGTAAACAGAACTTGAAGTCTAAATTTATGTAAATGCACGTGTCTATGTACAACTGCCTGTCATGCCTGCTCAACATTTAAAAGGTCTCAATTTGGAGTAAATTTGTTGATTTACAATAGTGCAAAACAATGGTGTAACTGTCAATAACGTATCATCTCATTATAATTTCTTTTACACTCATACATTTGAACATTTTTAGAACAAGAAAGATCATGTCCTGCTTTGTCACTGTTAAATCCATTTTGACACATTATAATGATTCTAATCTTAAATAAAATTGAAAATGTTAATAGTTTCTTCTCTAATAAAATAAATAAATAATTGGGCTAAGGGATAATGCTTCAGAGGGGCAGGGGCACACACATAAGATAAATGGTTTTCAGCTGCAGGTCTTACAATGGAAGGACATGTTTTTGAGTTGCAGAGTTAATGTATTGCTATTTTTGTGGACTTGGGGAAGAATTAACCGAATGTATTAAGTTATTAACCAGTTCCCATGCCATGAAGTATTCATTCATTATCCGTTGCTTGAACTGGTTAAAACAAAAAATGTATTCAGAAAGAATTCTATATATTTTGAGGTCCTGGGCAGCTGCAAGAGAGCATCTTGTATTTCTGAGCTTGTTTGAAGAAAGATTTGTTATGGAAACGTTAAGCTCTAGGCATGTAGTCAGAAGTAGGAGCCATTTCTATTCATGTCCTGTTCTGTATTGGCGATAATTTGACAGATCATGCTGTCTTTGCCCACCCTCTAATTAAAATCTCTAGACATCATTAGTTGGTCATTTGGGGGAGTGGATTTGATGATGTTATCTTGGTCTCAATAGAATTGCTCTTTAACATTCTCAGGGCTTGGTAAAGTAGGTGATTTTGCAGTACATGTGCTTAGACACTGATTACTGTGGCATGCTTGGTCTTGTAAAGAGTAATGCAGATTTTGCCTGATATTTACAAAGGGAAAGTCTTGCAGGTGTCTCAGAAGTTTGGTTCTAATGCCAAGTCCCATTCTGTATGTATTCTCTCCTCATCGTGTGTTTTGGTTTAAGGTAAGGGTTTTTGTACACTACTGCACAAGACACAGGGCCACAAATGCACAGAACCCCACAAAATGTTTTCAATCCTCACAGAAAAAAATACCAAATATGTATTTCTAATGTAATTTGCTAATAAGAAAGCTGTTTAGATGCAATATTTAAAATGCATAAAAAGACAATAACAAACCCTCCTGCTGTCGCTGAAGCACTGTTATTTAACTACAGTGAGAGATAATAGGCACGAACAGAAATTGAATTAAGCTTGACACAATTTATGAAACTACTAAACTATCTCTGTACAAAGGACACTAGATAGGATATGTGATGCCCCATTACTGATGAGTCCCAAACACCAAGTCAAAACCACCTGCTAGGAACTGTGTATGTGACTGTCAGAGGACTCTCTGAATAGACCCTTGGGTGATAGGTAGAAATACGTCATACAAGGGTATTTTGTATGTTAAACTGTTTCTTATAATAAACTGTTTAATGGTTGGCTTTGATCACTGACCACCTCCTATCTGTCCTCGCATAAAAGAATGATTTACGTTGTATTCATTGGAGAGAAAATGAAACAGCTATGGAAGGTTACCATTTTGGGCTCATGCTGAATAAAGATGGCTCTCCCCTGACATCTGGTTGCATTAATTTAGTTCATGGATCACCAGTGGACATAATCCAGCAACAGGGACGGTGTTACCTTGCCGTAGTTGAGTTCCTCGTATTGGTCTGGGAGGCCAGTGTACTCCCTGGGACTGCCGTAAAGGTTTAGGTAGCAAGGCCCAAACGCTGGGAGGAACCCAACCGCTGCCTCCCGGCTCACTGACAGAAAAATGCAGGATCTTTTAGTGGAAAGGTTTGGTATAGTTATTTTGAATAAAAGACAGGTACAATGAGACGTACAGTGTAGTTAGCCTGGTGAACAGCAGTAGTGCTAACATTCAGCATAGTCTGGTGTCCAGGCTTTATTTAAGCATGAAGGTACCAGGGGATGCAGTATATGGCCAATACCATGGCAAAGAGCTGTTCACAATGTGGAGTGCCGGCAATAATCCACAAACCCCCGAGATTTTGCTTTAACCAACATCTAAAAGTGATGTCATACATGTGGTATACAGTCTCATTTACCATGGCTATCAGCCAATCAGAATTCAGGATTCGAACCACCCAGTTTAATATGGTCGTAAATTGTCTACTTGTTCTGTAGTTATTTCAACTGCTGTGCCTCCATGACAAAAGCTTTAGGAATGCCTCGTACAATAATGGTTCTTTACCTTCAGATGACAGAGTGGTGCTATTTTCTGCAGGGATATCTGTTTTAGAGAGATGGTAATGTCAAAGTGAATAACAAATAGACTGCCCAATGTTGGAAATTATAAGTAAAAAATTATCAGGAAAAACTATTTTGAGCATAAAGCCTGCAATATATACAAAGTAAATAGGTTTAAACACTATGAATCCATTATGTGAAAAGGGTTCTACACTGAACCAAGAAGGTCTCTGCATAGAATTAGAAATTCTTAAAAGAGTACAGCTAAAGAACCTTTTCAGGTTCAT
The DNA here is from genome assembly GCA_016801105.1 of Esox niger. NCBI lineage: Eukaryota > Metazoa > Chordata > Actinopteri > Esociformes > Esocidae > Esox > Esox niger. The sequence goes on from JACXGJ010001642.1 coordinate 70,273, forward strand.
TTTAGCATGTTTTTAACTAAGTGTGTAAAGCCTTTTGAGGTAATTATCTGAATTAGTGGAAAAAATAACTATTGTTGAATCTGTCGCATGAGAATGTAGGCTAATATACATTTTAAAACAATTATTTTCTATTAGTCCCACTAAGTTCCTATAGGCAAGCGCATGCACACACAGTAGGTTAGCGGACCAGGAATGAAATTGTAATGAACTTTCACCCCTGAATAAAATGCATTCAATCTCACCACCAGTTGAGGATATTTTGGTCAGATTTAGAAAGGTTGTTCCTATTGCATCATTCCTGCTCAGACGATCCCTGGGTGAACAGTTCAATTCATCATTTATATATGTAACAATACAGTATATCTACTGAATGTTCATGTGCGAACCATTACTTGAACTTTAAGTGGCAGAATGTGAGGTGGAGATATTCATCAATATTGTATATCAACAATCTACACATGTGTATTGGTCTTTCAGGGAGGATAACCATAGTCTTACCAGTCAAAGACAGTCAACTTGATGCGTTCACACATGGATGGGAACTAAACACAAAAATAAGAGGATGTTGTGTGCTTTCAGTGATTCTACCATCCACCCAAATTATTATGCTGTGATTTACTACTAAGAGAACTAGCTCATACGGTACCTTGACCTGAAGATTAATCAGCTGATTCCACTCAGGATTTGCATTTTTCTCAATGATTTTGGTGCACAGCTGGTACCAAAACGATGAATTCATCATTAAACATCATCAAAACAATTATCTGAATATTGCCTATTGTCTGAGTGGTTTTCTTTCTAATGAATTCAGAGTTGTTTTCCAAGTCTTAGCTGTACCTTCTTGCCAGCAAAGCTGACCTCCAGAAAGGGATCAACTAGGTTTTTCTTATCGCCATCCAATCCCAATACATGTTTCACAGTCTGCATGACCGCATTATCCACTATAGTATGAAAATACATGTTATTTATGCCAAAATAGAGGAAGCCCCCTAACCAGATTTGGGCCATAAGAGAAAAAAGTGAAAACATACTCTGAGGCATGTCCTCTGCCCGGTACACCTTCAAATTGAGAGTAACCAATCTGAGCGTTACCCCGGCTGGCACCAACAGATTACTTTCTATGTCATCCTGCTCCTCATTCCGATCTCTCTTCTCAGTCTGAGAGGAGGAGAGAGCCTTGATGAGACAAGGTAATCAATCTGTAACAGATTGATCCTGTATACACACGATAGCATCATGGAAAACACTTAGACATGTGGGGAATGAGGTGACACAACACAGCGACACAGCAATCATACCAGCGGCTCGTCTCCTGTGCCTGCGATGATCACAGTGACTTTTAGGTAACCTTTGGCTGAGTGAGAGTCATCGGGGTCACTCAGAAGAAGCCACTTCCTCATGATGGCATGGGCTGTAAACCATATGAATAAAACCCACACAGACACGAGCACACACAAAGAATGTACTTGAATGTGGCTGAAGACCAAGAAAACAATTTGTTTGTATTATCGCACTTTTGTTAAAACGAACTTACCGGGTTCGTCGTAGATGTAACCAACATCGAACTGTTACAATCAGAGTAAAGTATTTGGTTATGGATATAAACAAAACTGTCAATATGTATTGATCCCAGCGGGCCAAAGTACATTCTTCCAACATCCATCAATGTCATCCATCAACATATTGACACTGTATGGTTGCAAAGGCAATAAGTGTAAATGCAATATTTTAAATTCATATGGACTATTATACTATTACTTAAAGAAATTCATGTTTGTTGCCAATTCAACATTATTTCAACCAAATGTAGATTAGTAATTGTTAGGACAAACAAACACAGTATATTGGATTGTGATATAGGTTAATGCTCTGCGTTTCATCAAAGCAGAAGCACTTATTGTACAAAAACTAAAAAGATATTACAACGCAGGGTGAAAGTAATTCTGTACAGTATGATACAGTCCAGTACAGTCAGGCAAAAGGCCTCAGTGCACAGTTTGAATAGTGGAATTATTTGGAGAGTGGAGAATGTGTGCAGGCATCAAGAGCATTGGCCTGTTGAATATTTCAATGTGCATACCAAGTTATGTTTACCTCACAGTCTACAAAGCAATACAATGGAGAGCGTAGGCAACAAAATTATTATCATTATAGGCCTATGTAATTTAGAACATCAATTTGATTCCATTTAATTGTATAATTATACCAGTAATAATGTTTTTCTGTGTTGTGTCTTGTCAACATGAAAGGTTCCTGTACCGGTAAGAAGTGTTATCTATGTATTTTCACCCAGTGTAAATATATTTCACCTTGAATGCCCCGATTAAACTATCTGCTCTGAGGCAGTAGGAGTCAAACACCTGCATGGAGAAAGAGAGAGAAAGAAAATGAGGAAAGAAAGAAGAAGAGGATTAGTAATGCTGAGAAAAAATCCAGCCAGCGGCTTCGTAGTTTAAGCATAGTTAAGGAGATTTACAATTGTTGATGTAACTTATTCTATTAACTATACTTTGGCTAACCTCCCTCGGGTCAGACACACCATATAGATAAAATAGATATTTTAGTTATTGAGGAGACAGGATAACAGAAGATCCAACTGACTTTTCCAGATACTTTGATAACCTAAAGATGTTTAACCCTTCTCACGTTGTTGATTAGACCTGTGACTTGCCCCTACTGACACACTGGTACAAAGAGTTTGCTTGCCCATTCTCTCCCTCACAATTGATTGCTGGTTTTGTTAACATTGTGCACATGTTTTACACAAATTTGACCTATTCAAGATCTATTTTCCAAAGTTCTCTCTAGTAGTTGCTTTCCTCTCCCACATTCAGCGGTAAAGCATCCATTAGCACATACATCCCCTAGCACATCATGCACCATCATACTGTGGTACCCAATGACCCTCTGCCCCAATTCAATGTTCTCTGTCCGGCTGATGTTGTCTTTCATATCTTGGTTTGGACATGTCTTCTATCTCACCGCAGTTGATTACATTTGCTGTGACTCGCTGCCTCACTGCTGGGAAATGGGTGTCCATTGCTGTAGTTTTCCACTCAGATTTCCCTCTCAGAGCTCCTAGGCTCTTCGCTTCCTCTACTTAGAGCCTCATTTGCCTCTATTCTCTATCTTCCAGTAGGCTGTGCATCTTATTCACATACAACGGGCATGTGGTAGTCCGGCTTGTTCAGACTCACGGGTATGTTTTAATTACGACTAGCATTCCCAGTCCTGGTGAAGAGTAGTGTATCCCTCTTTTTCAGGGATGCCACAGATATTGTGATGCAAATCAAAAATGAAGGTAAACTATTCTCTTACAATACCAAAACAGCTGCATATGTAAAAAATCCTTGGCTCTGGAAAAGAGATTCTCCAAATGAAGTAAGACGATATAGGCTGGTTTTTGAAATCCAAGCAACTAGTTGGGGAATTGGCTGGGAAGAGTAGTAGAATACACAAAATAATTTAATGTTGATAAACCTAATGATAATAACTATAAGAAAAACACTTAAAACAAATAATTAAAATTACAATAGTAAGTTAGCAAGGCTGGCCCTGCCAGAATGCAGAACACGACATTAAACAACTATCCTGCCAGAAGGCCATCCATCAATCCAGATGCCTGACCTGCTTCTGACCTCCGCATCCACATTGAATACCAAAACTCCATCCAACTACTACACCCATTCAACATGGCCATACGATGTTAAGAAGCTGATCCTGTGAACGCCTTGCGTAAGATAAACAGACCCCATCCTGTCTGAGAGGCAGTGTTTAGAAGTGCAGCCCTCTAGGCCTGTACTTACCCAAATGTTGATATACTCATCTAAGAGCTCTGAAGGCAGCATGTTGACATTGAAGACAAAAATCTACAGAGAGTTTATGAAAAATGTTTCATTGGTAATGTCGGTGTATGTACTGTACATAGCAGAGAGGTAGTCATAAACATAACCATAATTCCTAGGTTTCTACACTGTGTACAGATATACTGCAGAGATCGTAAAGAAATGTACAAGGATTTATGCATGTGAGTGGTCAAGGTTATTACTAAGGATCACTGTTGCAGAGAGAGAAGATTAGAAGGAAACTCACTGAAGCAGGAAATGGAAGAGGGCATAGAGAAAGGGATGCAGCAGGATGATAGAACTGGAATAGACTATAGACAATCAAAAATGCCAATCAATTGACGAAACAGGCAGATTGGAGGAAGTCAAGTCTGTTGCTTCCGGTGTATATGCTGTATTACTAATGGTCCAATTAGGGTATTCAAAATTCCTGTCTATATTTCAGGTAATTTCCATGACATGATTATAAGAAAATCTGAACTTCTTGGTAGTTGGATTTGATTAAGGAGTGTAAAGACGCTTTAAGTAGAAGATCAACAGATTACCTCGTCAAAGAAGGGATTGTTTCCACGCCGGATCCTGGTTCTGTGGGTGTGTCCGCACAGATTCACCTTAACGACTGGTTTGATGTTGTTGCCTGGCAACTGTCGGCCCTCAATAACTCTAATACGAATCTGGTCAATGACAACAAAAGTGTGACTGTGTTCAAGAACATATTTTCCTTCATCTTTTTATTTGTTTTGCGGCTTCAGATCAGTGAGGGGACAGACAAGGAGAGTTTACACATTTAACATACACTACAGGTGTTAGCTGTATATTCTACCTGAAAGTCCTGAGGCTTGTTGGCCAGGGCCCGGTGTTTTTTGCGGTTCACCCGGACAGGCGTTTGGGTGGGGTTAGCCGGCTGGCCAGGTATGGGTGGACCTCCAGGAGTCCCCATCTGACCCTTTGGGAACATTTCTTCCTCCCCATTCCCCCCTTCCTCACCGCCATCTGGAAAGACAGGACACATGTGCACAAAGGAAAAGCAAACACATACGTAGGTACACCTGTAAGCACACCCACAATCATTTGTAAATGCAGGAGAACGCACTATTCTCCACTGACAGCTAGCTAAAACATTGTCTGGTGAGACTACTTGTGTTATTTTATTATCTTAAATTGCATACTTACAGTGGCTCTCAAAAACATTCACCCGTCTTGGACTCTGCATTTTATTGTGTTAAAATTCGAATGAATAGTGTTCCTGAAATAAGGGGTTGCATACTTTTGAGAGCTACTGTAATTATAATAAACAGCATAAATACAATCACTGGTAAAAAAACACCACACTAGCAGGGTTATCTATTCATTAGAGATTCATCGTATTCATTTATAACCAAATGGAAGGAATATATGTGTCCGTGTTTTTTTCTTTCTGAAGATTTCCTTACATTGCTCTAACAAACACAACCCTGGTTACTACTGTATACCTAATTGTAATTTAGCAAAACAATCATTGTATCATTAGTGAGGATTTGCTTAACACACAAAAGCCTATGCTTAACCAAAAGGAAGGTTATGTTAAACTGACCTGTGTCCCCATACAATTGGTCACCATGAGTCTGGTCATTGAGGTGAGGAGTGGTGTTAGTTGGCGGCTCATAACCTATCATCAAGTTAATGGTAGCCTATAAAAGATGGGGTCAAATGTCAAAATGCTGTTTGAAGACAATGTGTCACACTTGCAAAAATCAGTAAGACCCACATGGAAAACACATACTGTATGTACACATAGTATATGTAAAGGATTTCTCAACATATATTTACATACAGCGCCGGAAATAATTAAAAGACCACTGCACCTTTATCTATCCTTTCCCAAAAAGTTGGAAAGGAAGGTTTTGAGCGAGAAACAAAAGGATATAAATTAAGAGACAACTGCAAATTCAACACTTCTGTTCCTCACTCAAAACCTTTTCGACTTTTTTGGAAAGGAAAGAAATAGGGGCAGTGATTTCTTAATTTTTTCCACAGCAGTATGTGTTCTGAATATCTTTATGAAATATAAAACTTGCGCTTCTCACAATGTCATAATACAATGCATATCATTTATTTAACAATGAATACTGTGTGTTAAAAATAATGAGATACATGAATGCAGTTGTGCTCATAAGTTTGCCTACCCAGGCAGACTTTTGAGCAAATATGTTTTTTTTATTTAAGGATAGTGATCATATGAAACCATTTATTATCACAGAGTTGTTTGGCTACTTTTATAACATAATGATAAAAGAAATAACCCAAATGGCCCTTAAAAGTTTGCATACCCTTGAATGTTTGGCCTTGTTACAGACACACAAGGTGAAACAGACACGCAGGTGAAAATGGCAATTAAAGGTGAATTTCCCACACCGGTGGCTTTTTAAATTGCAATTAGTGTCTGTGTATAAATAGTCAATGAGTTTGTAGGCTCTCTCATGGATGCACTGAGCAGGCTAGATTCTGAGCCATGGGGAGCAGAAAAGAACTGTCAAAAGACCTAGGTAACAAGGTATTGGAACTTCCTAAAGATGGAAAAGGATACAAAATGCAAATGCCAGTCAGTACTTTTCAATCACATATTAAAAAGTGGAACATTTTGGGATCTCTTGTTACCAAGCCAAGATCAGATAGACCAAGAAATATTTCAGCCAAAACTGCCAGAACAATTGTTCGGGATACAAAGAAAAACACACAGGTAACCTCAGAAGAAAAACAGTCTGCTCTGAAAAAATATGGTGTGGTTGCTTCAAGGAACACAATATGATGACACTTGAACCAAAATGAGCTGCATGGTCGAGTTGCCAGAAAGAAGTCTTAACTGCGCCAATGCCACAAAAAGCCTGGTTATTATATGCCAACAACACCTTAACACACTTCACAGCCTCTGTAATTTGGAGTGACGGGCCCAAAATATAGCTTCATAGTAACAACCAAACGGGCAATGTTTGGAGAGGGGTCACCAAGGCCTACAGTGAACAGAATACCATCCCCACAGGGAAGCATGGTGGTGGCTCACTGATGTTTTGGGGGGGGGGGTGTGAGCTCTGAAGACAGAGAATCTTGTGAAAATTGATGGCAAGATGAATGCATGTTATCAGAAAACACAGTATTAAGAACAAAGGTTATACTGACTTTTGAGCAGGAGTCAGTTCATTCTTTTCTTTGTTGCCATATCTTGTTTTATGATTGTGCCAAGCTATTATGACCTACAGTTGAATGTGAATCCCATAAGAAAGAAATGACTTGTGTTTTGCCTGCTCTCTCATGTTTTCTTTACAAAAGGTAAATATAATACAAATTTTACAAGGGTATGCATATTTTTGACTGTATGGAGTACAGTAAGCATTTCTCATCAACACACTATGGAGTGAACCTTAAATACATTATTTTCCAGAGAAAGACTCAATACGCATGCATTTTAACACAGAATCATGAATGCTATTTCTCTCTGCAAAAGTACTGCAAATAAACAACTACATAACATAATAAAAACATGGCAGAAATCAATACATATTTGGAAATATATCCGTTAGATGTACATCAGGTATGGGCAACTGGCCTCCCGCTGCACCCACCCCCTCTTGGTGCAACCCTCAGATGATTTTTGAAAACCTCAAAAGGACATATACACAAACTATAAGAAATATATGTTTGGACTGAAATTTGTTGAAAAGTTAGTATTGGAACAAAAATCGGGAAAACAAAACATAAAATACACGTGTAATTATTTATTCCCTGTTCACACATAAAACCGTAATTTTCATAAAGCTGTTATAACGGCGGTGTGGTGGAGAGGAATCAGGCGCAGGAAGAATTGCATCCGAATATTTAATTTCATCAACAACAAAAAAACACCGAATACTAAAAACGAACTGAATCAAAGTAAAGGGTCTGACTTAGCAGCGAACTGAAAGCACTCACCCGTTACGTGGTATAAAGACAAGCAAAAACAAAATTCCTCAAGTGAGAAGAGCCGAGGAGAAACATTTAAAACCATTGATGGGAAATTGGGACCAGGTGGGTATGATTAATGGAAACAAATGAGTCCGGGATGAGTTGGTGGAGTGACGGGAACTGGGATTGTATGGCACGGTGGCGCTGATCCTCATCGTACGGTGTACGGTGACAGTTGTGTTGTCTATACGAGTGTAGCTCAGAGTGTGCGAATGTTTGAGCCATAAAACACTTGATGATATCTATTACAGAAGTCTCTGTGCAAGCCAAAATGTCAAAATAGTGAAACAGCCATAACACCTATAGCGTTCAACGGGTTAATGTGTTTAATTACAACGCAGCGAATGCGCTGAATCCGGAGAGAGATGACCTGAGCACGTTAATCAATATTAAAAAAATGCCCAGATATACGTCAACTAGCCTAAGACCTAGTGTACTTTGAATGCATTTGTTAATTATTATGTAATGTCTTTTTTGTATATTGATTTTATTATTTCATAAAAATGTAAGAACTACGAACACATTTGATTTAATATATGTTACTCAAAGTTCGTTAATTTGGACATGAGCGTCACATGGTGCCCGTGACGTGTTACGCAGGTTTCTCTCAGTCAAGTCTGGATTGAAAGGTATGTTATTTGATTGCACGTCTACTTTAGTAGAAGTTTCGAATAATCAACATATATAGTTTAGTTACACGGTTTTCTGCCAATAAGCATTATTAGTTATGTCTACATAAAAATCTGTATGCATCTTTATAGAGAAAATTTGTTTTGGTGCATTGAAGAACTTCTGCTTGTTCGTATTTATATGATTGCAGGTACTGACATTTTATTTTGACATATTTTATTTGTATAACCTTTGTACCTTTCTGAAATGCTCAGTTAAGTCTGAATTGAGAGAACGAGAGAAACCTAATATTGGTGCATTGAAGAACTTCTGCTTGTTTTTATTTATATGATTGCAGATTACAAATTACACAAATAAAAGAACCAAAACGGCAGTGGTGTCATGTGGTCCTGATGCAGTATAGAAATCACTACAATAACACACAATACATGGACGTGTGTGTGTGTGTGTGTGTGTGTGTGTGTGTGTGTGTGTGTGTGTGTGTGTGTGTGTGTGTGTGTGT